>CAUYPO010087071.1:0-50697 GCA_963574435.1 Cheirogaleus major
TAAAATATAGAAAAAATTAGCCGGGCATGGTGGCGCATGCCTGTAGTCCCAGCTACTTGGGAGGCTGAGGCAGAAGGATCGCCTGAGCCCAGGAGTTTGAGGTTGCTGTGAGAGAGGCTGACACCACGGCACTCTAGCCGGGGCAACAGAGTGAGACTCTGTCTCAAAAAAAAAAAAAAAAAAAAGAATATTCCTTTGTATGACTATACAGTTTAACTCCCCACTCTTCTGTTGATGGGCATTTGAGTTCTTTCTAGGTTTTTGCTGTTAGAAATTAAGATGTGATGTTCTTTCTTCTCCACGTCTCCTAGTGCACACATACAGCAGCTTCTCCTGAGCATTCGCTTAACAGTGGGAATAATGGGTCCTAGAGTATGTGAAAGTTAGACCTTACAACTTGCTGCCAAACTGATTTCCAAAGCCACATGTAAGTGACTCTGTTAGTCCACAAATTCTCCAACATCTGATACTAGCAGACTTCCTAATTTTCGCCCATTGAATGAGTGTACATGGTTTCTTACTAGGATCTTTTTTTTTTTTTTTTTTTGAAACAGAATCTCACTCTGTTGCCCTGGCTAGAGTGCTGTGGCATCAGCCTAGCTCACAGCAACCTCAAACTCCTGAGCTCAAGCAATCCTCCTGCCTCAGCCTCCTGAGTAGCTGGGACTACAGGCATGCGCCACCATGCCCCGCTAATTTTTTCTATATATTTTTAGTTGGCCAATTAATTTCTTTCTATTTTTAGTAGAGATGGGGTCTCGCTCTTGCTCAGGCTGGTTTTGAACTCCTGACCTTGAGTGATCCACCCACCTCAGCCTCCCAGAGTGCTAGGATTACAGGTGTGAGCCACCGCACCCGGCCTCTTACTGGGATCTTGATTTGATTTTGCTGATCACTAATGTTAGTACCTGTGCCTTCGTATGTGTATTGGCCATATGTGTTTTTTTCCCTCTATGATACTATTGTTCATGTATTTTGCTAATTTTTCAATTGGGTTGTTTGTCTTTTTCTTTATTGATTTGTAAGTGATCTTTATTGTCTTGATGTGATCTTATTTTGGTTTGCATGTATACTTGAATTTTTTAAAATACCAAAAAATAAAGGAGAAAAGGCAGGGAAAGATGAAATCTGGAGAAAAATAGAAGCTTCCAAATGGGAACACTGATGTCAGAGCAGGATCAGGTTGTGTCAGGGTGACTGACAGGACCCAGGGTTGGAGACCAGACCACTCATAGATGGGCCTCTTTATAATCCTGGCCAGCCACCTGTCTTTTTCATCTTTAGAGCTGCTCCCATTCCCCAATACTCGCCCAAGGCCTGGCACGACATCTAACAATGCCCAAGGAATATATGTGGGAGTGAATGAATGAAGCCCTGAAGCCATAGGCAATGTGGTGGCAGAAAGGGACTTTCAGTACCCTCACTGCCATCTATCCTCCACAGAACCACAGTAAACCTCCTCCAGCAAGGCCAGACCTGCTGCCCAACATGGGGGGAGGCTCTGTTTCCCTGAGAGAGAGGGCACAGAGCCCACAATGGCTCAATCTTATCAGTGCAGTAAAATGGACTTGGTCCCTGCTCACTGGTGCACCTCCCAGGGTCCTCTCCTCCCCTAGGCCTCTGTCCCCAGTATCTCAGCAGCAACACCCTTGGTGGGAGAATGCTGACGAGTGTGGGCAGACATGGTCAGAGCCATGGCAAATCTGTCCACCTAACTCTGGCCCCAAACCTCATTACTTTAATCCCCAGGGACCAAGAATAAATAGACAGACTTGAGGTGTGTGGCTGTACAGAATGGTGGGCTTCTCATCCAACCTCTGGCACCCCTGTCTGCAGGCAGCAAAGTTACTTCCAGCACTTGTCAGCAAACTCCTGCAAACAATGTTGCTATGAATGGCCTTATAACTTTTTCATTTTGCAAAGTGGAGAAAAAAATGGTGAGAGATCCTCACTTCTGAATGAGATGAAATGTGTACAGTATTATTTACTGCAACATTGTGTTATCAAAAGAAAGGAAACAACCTAAATGTCCATCAGCAGGGGACTGATTAAATAACTTATGAAACTTCCAGTCCTGGAATGCCAGTAAAATAATAAGAAGAACAATTTATGACACAGAAATATTGTGAACTATTACCATTAAAATGAATGGGGTGGATTTCATGTACTAATATGAAGGCGTCTCAAGAGTGAAAAAGAGTAAAGTGCAGTGTATATGGTATGTTGCAATCTGTGTAGAAAATATAGGTATCTCTGCATTTGTTTGAAAATCATACAGAGAGAATATTACTGGAAGAATACATACAAAATTGGTAATATTTCAGCTGGTTGAGGTGGCTCACGCCTGTAATCCTAGCACTCTGGGAGGCCGAGGGGGGAGGATCACTCAAGATCAGGAGTTCGAAACCAGCCTGAGCAAGAGCGAGACCCCATCTCTACTAAAAATAGAAAGAAATTAATTGGCCAACTAAAAAAATATAAAGAAAAATATTAGCGGGGCATGGTGGCACATGCCTGTAGTCCCAGCTACTCGGGAAGCTGAGGCAGGAGGATGGCTTGAGCCTAGGAGTTTGAGGTCGCTGTGAGATAGGCTGAAGTCACAGTACTCTAGCCTGGGTGACAGAGTGAGACTTTGTCTCAAAAAAAAAAAAGAAGAAGAAGAAAATTGGGTTGTAAGGGACAGGGGTAACATGGAAATGACTTTTCAGGACATTATCTTCTTTACCTCCTAAAGTTTGTATCATAGGCATATATTACCTACACAAAAATTAAACTGAATTTTTTTTTTTGAGACAGGGTCTTGCTCTGTCACCCAGGCTAGAGTATAGTGGCATGATCATAGCTCACTGCAACCTCAAACTCCTGGACTCAAGCGATCCTCCTACTTCAGCCTCCCAAGTAGCTGAGGCTACACATGCGCACCACCACACCTGGTTGTGTTTTTATATATTTTTTGTAGAGATGGGGTCTCAGGATATTGCCCAAGTTGGTCTCAAACTGCTGGCTTCAAGTGATTCTCCCACCTCAGCCTTCCAAAGTGCTGGGATTCCAGCCACGAGCCACCACCCCTCGCCTAAACTGAATTTTCTAAAGTGGCAATCTGGAACTCATGAGGATCTTAAGGTGCTTTGACCACTTTCTCATCTACTGAGTTTGAAATTCTCTCCTCTGAGGGCTAAGGAGCCACTGTCACCATAATTCTTGGAAAGAGCTGAAAAAAGAACCCAGGAATACAGCTCCCTGGGAGCCTTCATAGTCCTCTCCCCTCGCAAGTGCTCACATTGCTCAGCCAGGATCACTGATGTCCTCCCTCCCCTGGCCTGGCAATTCCAGGCCCCTCCACCAGATAAAGCTTCTAGAAGCTCACCTCTGCTCATGTTTCTCTCCTGCCCAAACCCTTTTATGGCTCCCACTGTCAGCCAATTAAATCTAAATTCTGGGGATTCTGGCCCAGGCATTAGTATTTTTTTTAATTGCTTAAGTGACTCTAATGTGTAGCTCCAGTTGACAGCCATTGCCCTGGAGCAAAGGTATCCAACAGAAGTTTCCTTGATGACGGTAATGTTCTGTATCTGTGCTGTCCAACACAGCAGCCACCAGTTATATGAGCCTATTGAGCATTGGCAATGTGGCTAATACAACTGAGGAAATGAACATTTAATTGGATTTAATTTTAATCAATTTAAATTTAAATGTAAATAGCCACATATGTTGGACAGTAGAGTCTTAGAGAATGACTTTAATGATTTTCCCTTCTTTTAAACCAGGACCCTTTCTTTAAAAAATAACTTTTTTATTTTGTTATACACATAAACAAAGGAGTTATAAAACATCATTTTAAAGAAAAATAGCTAACACTACTGTACTAACAGCTAATAGCTAACACATAGTAACTAATAGTGCCTACTGTGTGCCAGGCACTGTTCTAAGCATTTTAAATATATCACATATATTATTTGATTTATCAACATCCCCCTTTATAGATGAGAAAACTGAGCCACAGAAATTGAATAACTTGCTGCAGTTCATACAGGTGGTAGATGGTGGAACCGGGATTCGAACTCAAGTAAGCCGACTATTCAACCCATACTATCCACCGTCACCCTGTGGTACTGCCAGCTTTGTCACAGCATAATGCCTGTACCTTAGAAGCTCACATTGAAGGAATTCATGTTTTCAAACCAAATATTATTAAAAATCTAATAGAACGATAAATGATAACGAATTTTGCCAAATACTTATTATGTTCTGTGCTCTGTTCAAAGAACCTTAAGTGCATTAATTTGCTCAGTCCTCATTACAACCCCCTTTTATGGACATAGAAACTGAGACTTGGAACAGTTAAATAGCTTTCTTTTTTTTTTAATTTTGAGACAGAGTCTTACTCTGTTGCCCGGGCTAGAGTGCCGTGGCGGCAGCCTAGCTCACAGCAACCTCAAACTCCTGGGCTCAAACAATCCTACTGCCTCAGCCTTCTGAGTAGCTGGGACTACAGGCATGCGCCACTATGCCCAGCTAATTTTTTCTATATATTTTTGGTTGTCCAGCTAATTTGTTTATATTTTTTTAGTAGAGATGGGGTCTCACTCTTGCTCAGGCTGGTCTCAAACTCCTGACCTTGAGCGATCCTCCCTCCTTGGCCTCCCAGAGTGCTAGGATTACAGGCATGAGCCATCGCACCTGGCCAGTAGCTTTCTTAAAGTTACACAAAGTGTCAGTGCTGGAACCAGTACTCAGACCCTGTTATCTCTCACTCCATAGCCCATACTCTTAACCATTCTGACTCCACATAAAATGCATAAAAGCAGGGCTACTCTTTTATTTGGGGTGGCATGAGTGGGAGGGGGCAATGGAAACACAGTTTTGAAAACCACTGGGTAACATAGCAAGACCCTGTCTCTACAAAAAATTTCAAAATTAGCTGGGTGTGGTGGCACACCTGTAGTGCCAGCTACTCGGGAGGCTGAGGAAGAAGGATTGCTTGAGCCCCAGAGTTTGAGGTTGCTGTGAGCCAGGCTGACGCCACAGCACTGTAGCCTGGGCAACAGGGGGATACCCTGTCTCAAAAAAAAAAAAGAAAAAGGAAGGAAAGAAAGGCAGAAAAAAGAAGAAGAAAGAAAAAAGAAGAAAGAAAAAAAGAAAAGAAAACCACTGGTCTAATCTAACCGTCCTTCTCTCTTCCATTTTACAGAGGGTATAACTGGGGCCAAGAAGTTGTGATGGCCGCAGGTCACATGGTGCAGAGAGACAAACCCCTTTACTCTCTTTGGAGTTAAAGGGAAGGAAGTGGATGTTTCCCTGGAACCTAATAAGCAGGTGAGGTTTTGTATTCTTATTTTTTTTAGAGTGGAAGAAAATTTTGTTTAGAAATTCTAGTTAAGGCACTTACCCAAAGCCCTAAGGCCAGTAAGTGGGCAGCAGAATTCAGACTCAATACCCTTGACATGCAAAACCAGGTTGTTTCCACTACACTGCACTGCGCCTTCCTCCATTACTCTAAAGTCTATCTTTTCCTGCTGCTGTCAACTCCTCCTTCCTGATATGTACAAAAATAAGTTCACCACTATCTTGCCTGACCTCACTCCTCCAGAGTCTCACTTCAGAACCCTAGAGCCAGATCTGCACCCACAAGCCTATTCTGCTTTGGGGCCCCAAGCCCCTAGCTTCTATCCTGACCTGCTTCCCCACACAAATGTGGAAACACACACCAGCAGTAACAGAATCATTTCACCAAAACCAATTCTGAATTGGTTCCAAGCTGGGCTGGCAGGTTTGGGGGGCGCTATGACTTGTGTTGTTTTCGACCCTCACTACTTAAATTGCAGTTCTAAGCAGCAGCAACAGCAGCCTCATCTTAGAGCTTGTTAGAAATACACACACTCCAAAACTACTGAATTAGAATCTACCTTTTAAGAAGATTCCCAGGTGATTTGTTTGTACATTAAAGTCTGCAAAACACTAAGTTAGACCTGAATCCCAGGGGAACCAGGCTTATGCCTACCTGTGTAACTGACCCTCTGCAGCTCTTGGCTTGGTTGTTAGGGACAGCTGTGAGTTGGTTGATGATGTTATTGTAAGGAGAACTTGGATATTAAATTCCAACCAAGGCCTGGGAGATTATTGCAACAAAGGGAACCCTGGTGGTATTACTCCAACCAGCATCTGCATGGTGGACTGAATGAGAGGCCCAAGAGATTTGTTGCAATAAGAATTAAGAAGCCTGATTACGCCTCTTCCACACTGGCTATTGTGATGCAACAAAAAGTGGAGAAATGAGTAGGACTGTTGGTTTTAACTACATTGGGGTTTACTAAATTGGAAAATAGTTTTGAAACATGTTTGTTGCACTGCAACTGTGCATATTTATAATAATGGCCTGGACACCTGTTGTGACACTGGATTTACTCTTGAAACATCTTTAAGAACTTGTGACAAGATTCTCTCCTAACAATAAGAACAACAGAGGAAAGGATTAGCCTGACAGAATCTGGACTATTACTCTGACTGCATTTCAGAGTGGAATGCATTGTAGAGTAAATACCAACTGGAATCTAGTTGCTCTGTTGCAACAAGTTTGGATTTGCTGCGGAAACAAATTGACAAGTCTGTGGCTGAGGCCTGCATGGCTCTTTTATCACAACAGGACCTTGCAGAATGGCCCCGCCCCATGCCAGAAGGGCCTGGTGTGCCTATGGACAGGACTATAGGGACTCCTATCACAGGCGGAAACTATGCTGAGAGGCCACACAGTTATAAAGGCAAAACGCATGAAATGCATTGTCATGGACATAGAACAGCCAACTGTTATGCAGGACTCTGGGAACTGCAGGTGTCTTCTAATGATAAGCCACCATTCCATGCCTCTGGTGTTAGCATGCCAGTCATGTTATCCCATCTTACAGTTGAGGAAACTGAGGCTCAGAGAAGTTCAGGGGACTGTCCAACTTCTCATGACTGTTGAACAGCAGGGTAGGATGTGGACCTGGGCCTTTTAGCTGCATGCTGTACTTCCTTGCAGTGAGACTTTGCATATGCTTTGAAATAGGATCACGAAACATGTGGGAAGCAAAACATGCATATTTTACCTATTAGAACCTAGCATATTTTGTTGCAAAATTTTAATGACCTGGATATACTGTAACATAAGATCCAAATGTCTTATTTCTAAGAGACCATAGATGTCTGGAATTTGGGCAAATTCAGTAACAGCAAATCAAAGATGTAATTACAATAGTCTTCTTTAGCTTAATGCAAAGAGGCCTGAGTTCAAATTTTGGCTTTATCACTTCTTAGCATATAACCTAGGCGAAAATGTAGTCTCTGTGAATTTGGCAAATTCCTAATCATTCTTTAAGGCCCAGCTCAAAGTCACCACCTTTGTGAAGCCTTCCCGGATCCCGCCCAACTTAAGCCCTTAAGAGAGGCAGCACCTGGCTCCTCCGTCTTCACAGTTTGTTGGAGGGTTTGGATTTACTAGCATTCTGTCTTTTCCCGCTAGAAAGAACAGGGCTCATCTTTGAGGGGTTAGCTAGTCATAGAGCCCAGTTCTCTTTTGCTCGAGAGTAGCATAGAGAACCAAGATTTGATGCACCAGGAACGTTGTGCCATAACCCTTTGGCCACCTGACAACCAAACTCAAGCCTTTCCTCCCCAGCAAAGGCCGACCCCAGGGCTCAAACCCCCGACGTTTCCGGGACTACTCCCACAGATGGTAAGCTGGTTGAGGTCCAGGGCGGACCCCTGTGTGCGCAGCGGCATAGTGCCCACGCCTCTAGCCCCGGGCCCCTAGCAAGCTGCCAAGAACCGCGTGTGCTGAGCAAATATTCGTGGATTGGGATGGAGCAGAGGGCAGGGAGACACTACATGTAGACGTCCACACTGGACTGCGCGGGGCCGCGGGAGTGAGCGCCCCGCGGAGTCAAGGGAGGGGCGGAGGCCGCTCCGTCCAGCCGGGCGCCAGCTCCTCCTGGGCGGGCGGGCACCCTCCGACAGCGGGCACACAAAGCCTGCTCGGCGTGCTCGGCGATCGGCTCCTCATGTCTGTGTCGCCACGCACCGCCAGGCGGCTCCAGGTTGGGCGTCGGGCTGTGGCAGGCACTGGGCGTCAAGAAGCTGCACGCATCAAACCGGCGCGGGAGGGAGCGTGAAGGGGGGAGGAGGAGGAGGAGGAGGAGGAGGAGTGGGCAAGGGAGGAGGGAGGAGGAGGAGTAGGGACCGGGCGGGGGGTGGAGGAAGAGGCCTCGCGCAGAGGAGGGAGCAATTGAATTTCAAACACAAACAACTGCACGAGCGCGCACCCACCGCGCCGGAGCTTTGCCCCGATTCGCGCCCGCCCCGTCCGTGCGGCGCGCGGGCGGAGACGCAGTGGCCGCGCGGGAGCTCGGGCCGGGGGCCACCATCGAGGCGGGGGCCGCGCGAGGGCCGGAGCGGAGCGGCGCCGCCACCGCCGCACGCGCAAACTTGGGCTCGCGCTTCCCGGCCCGGCGCGGAGCCCGGGGTGCCCGGAGCCCCGCCATGTCGCGATCCAACCGGCAGAAGGAGTACAAATGCGGGGACCTGGTGTTCGCCAAGATGAAGGGCTACCCACACTGGCCGGCCCGGGTGAGCAGCGCGGCCCGCCGCCCCCTATCCGCCTGCGGGCTTGGGTTGCATAACACCCGGGAGGGCACGAGCGCTCCGCGCGGAGCGGGTGGAGGTGGGGGCAGGGGGCATTTGGGTCTCCGACTCTTTCCCTGTCGCTTTCTAGCCCACCCGCCGGTTATATAATGGTGGAGGCGGGCTGGGGGGGGGCCGAACACCTGGCGAGTACGGCGTCCACGCGTAGAGGCGTGTGCGCGGCGTGGGGATCCGAGGGCGCCGGTCACTTCCCGGCCCCCGGCTCCCGGCTCCGCGTGCTCAGTTCCGCCCCTAGCCCCCATACTCCCAGAGGTTTCGAGCGCGCAGCCTGGGTTTGGGCCAGTCGTGTTATTCCTCCCATGCCACCCCCCTCCGGGACCCCCTTAGAAACCCCTAGTTTCTTCATTGTCGCCCCCCAGTTCAAACTCTTCCGGGATAAATGGTTAAGGATCCCATAGATGGAGGCGGAGTTCGCTTCTAGAAAACTTTGGTTTGGGGCATCCATAAGAGGTCTGAAGTTGGGAGGGTCGAGGAATGGTTGGAGGCGGCGTAAGAGGCGATATACCTGGCTTGGAAATGGTCCGCCAGATCATATCAGTCCTCAGCTCCACAGATACAGGCCTCCAAATTCTGCCAACTCAAATTTGATACTAAAGGTGGCAGGGCCCCTTTGTAGGGTTGGGCAGTCCAGTCCAGACTGTCTCTTAGTAGGGGTAGAGGGAGCCTGAGTTCCTTCTCCCACCCCCACCCATGTGAGAATCTGCCGCCAGAACAGCCCAGTGTCTGCCATGTGGTTGATTCAGCCCGCCAAGATAAGTCCCCACTACACTTCCAGCACCTGGCCAGGTGAGAGGGTGGGGCCCAAACACCAAGCCTGGAGTGTTCATCATGTTTCCCCTAGACTGAGACAAGTTAAGTAAGGAAGATGGGAGGTTACCAGTTGCTGGAGGAAAGTGGGGGTGTCACCGAGGCAGGGAGGTGTCAGCGCATCTGGCAACTATAAAATAAGTTGGTGTAGAAGGGCCTTTGGTATCGCGTGAGAGCGTAACTCAGTCCCCTAGAGTGTAGGACTCCTGTAGAGTGAAATGCAAGAGAAGTGGGTTGGGGGAGGGGACCAAGTGCAGAACGACTGCCTTATGGCTCTGGGTTGCTCTTCTCAGAGTAAGTGTGTCTGTTCATCTGGCCCAGACACTGCTCTGAGCTTAGAGAAATTATCCCAGGCTCGTTTAGGGTGTCAGGCCAACTTTGGGGCCACTCTGAAAAGCTCAGGAGACCCTTCACTCTGTACCCTCTCATGATGAGTGTACCTAATCCCGCATCCATGAGCTCCTTGTTCCCTGAAACTATCGGATGCATCAAATAAGGCCTGGCCTCTGCAATGGGAGTGAAGTACATAGAGAAGTGGGTCTCTACAAGCTTCCAGGGCCTCCCAAGGGAGGCTAGGCAGGGGGTACTATGAGGAAGCAGCCACAGACAGCCTTGTGTGTGCATGTATGTGTGTGGCGTGTGAACAGTCATGTACTTTACCCTGAACACTTTGATCCAACTGGCTTCTTGGCCCAGACGCCAAGGCCCTGGTGGGCAGGGCAAGAACTGAACCCAGGTCTCTGCTGCTCCTACCTCCTGGGGGTGGGACAAAGTCCAGAGGCAGGGCTAAGCCCTGGGGAAGGGGATGTTAGCTGGAATGTGGGTTGAAGGGAACCCCTTCTGGATCAGGTAAGAGAGAAAGGGGGTAGGGGTATGCAGAAGGACCCACACTGGCCCCTGTGAGAAAGACCCTCAGGTTTCTGGTGGCCTTTGGAGTAAGGGCACTGTTTGCGACTGGGGCTGCCATCCATTTCTTCTCTTCACCCTGGGCCTCCAGAAGGGTGGGACAGGGGAGGCAGAGTTTCTTCTTCTGTTGAGGCGTGTACCTCTGAGCTAAAGTTAGAATTGGGGTAGGGAGATCAGACTGATCTCAGAGAGATACGGCCCCACAATTTGCATGTCTCTGGCTCTTGATTTTGATAATTGAGGGGAGGGTTACACCCAAAACTGTTAATTCCCAGACACATCCCCCTTGAGCCCCAAAATAACAGACAAATCTGAGTCTCCTCACCATTTCTTGGACCCTGTCTTAGTCTTTAGAGTGGCAGAGCCTGAGGGGCCCAGCGCCCCCTGAGATAGATGCGGAGTAGGAGCCTTACTGACTGCCCCATCCACTAGGCAGCCAGAATCTGCAGTCATCACGAAGGCCACTGTGGACATTTTTTTCCTCAGTCCCTGCTGCTGGGGAGGATGGGTAATTCTGGGTGAGACTAGAAGGGCCCAGTGCTTGAGAGCCCAGCCAGAGGGGCCATGTGATAGGCAGGACCTGCCTGGAAGGATGGTGTGACTCCATCTTAACCTTCTCCTTTCCCTCTTCCTCCTGCCTAACTTCCTGGGGGATCTCCAAGCACTTAACAATTAACCTCCAAGACTTCAGGGCTTTTTTCCCCCCTCAGGTTCCTTCCTCCTTTCTCTGCTTCCTGTTTCACAATCCCAGAAAACCTGAGGACCTCACCAGTCTTTCCTTCCCCTCCCCCAGCACCTTCTCTTTTCTGCCTCTTGGGCTTGCCACACTTTCCCAGCCTCAACTGTCTCCTGCCCCAGATTTTCCGGTTCCTGGGTCAGGTTGGGCCTCGGCCCTGGGTGTGGTGGTCAGAACCCTGGCTGGCAGCCAGTGTGTGTTTAGCCTTCCTAAGTGCAGGGTAGGCGATCCTGGGCTTTTTCTGGTTTGAGGCTTGGGGAGAGGTGTTCAGTCCTCTTTCCCCACAACACCTGAAAACTTCAGATTTCTTTTTAGACCTTGTAGGGTATCCATGGGCTCTGGAGGATGAGATTTCTTGTGCTCCGGCCTGTCTGATGGGATCGAGCATATGCAGAGGGGTGAAGGTGGGGCTGGATGGGCCCAGGCCTGAGGAGAAATAACTTGCCTGGATCCCTTAAATGGCTAAGAGGTAGCAGGGCCCTCCTCTGTTGGCTAGTGGAGGGCAACAGTGGGGTCCCCAGCACTATCTGGCTTCACCCTGACCCACTTAGCCTTGACTCATTTGTTCTGAGTCATAGCCTGGATATAAAGACACCGCCTGGGAGACAGGCATCTGTATTGGGGTACAGGGCTCTCCTGAGACTTCGTATCCTCTATGTCAAGGAAGAACTGCCTTTGACGCCCAAATTAACGAAAAGACATTTCCTTTGTAGTTTAAGGGATAGAGGTGCTACAACAGAAGGGATTTCTCTCCCTTTTGGGGTAAGGGTTTGGGAATCCCATTAAGTGAAAAGAGCACACTTCTCCTGGCCCTTCCCCGACAGATGCCTACAGTCAAAGCGAGGGAGGGGATGGAATGACCCTTTTGGGGCAGATGCCCAGTTGCCCAAGCCCCTGTCCTCCTCCCTCTTCCCTCTAGACCCACCCTTTATGTAGCTAGAAGTCAGCAGGACGACTGTGTCTGGTATGTCTCATTCTATTTTTAATCCCATCCGTTCTTTGTTTCTCCCCCACTCCTGGGGCTGGGCAGCTGGTGGCCTCCTGGGTCCCCTGCCACACCGTTCAGCTCTGAGTTTGCTTTCTATGGGAGGTGGGGTGGCAAGAGATGATGGCCAGGTAGCTGCTTTGCTTTGCAGCCTGTGCTCCTGGAGAGAACTTTAGGTTTCCTCATTTCTGACCCTTCACCCACCCCACCTCCTCTTTCTGAGCCTCAGTTTCTCCTCTTTTATAACACATTTACTATGAGCATATTAATGCCCTGACTCAGATGTGGGCACTGTAAATGCAGAGATCAAAGTTCCCTGCTGCACTTTCAGCCTTAGACCCTTCAGTCCCCACCCCCCACCTCTGGTTCCGGGTACACACAGATCCACTGAGAAGAAAAGCCTAGGGAAGGGCTTTTGCTATTATTGTCCTATGTCTGTCTCCTGGGATCTCTAAGCCCTGGAGGCTCTCATTTTGTTTTTTGCCTCCCCCTCTGAGAGGAGGGTGATGAGCTAGCTGGTAACCGGACCCAGGTGTCCTGGCTGAGGACTGGCTCCTCCGCCCCTACCCCTGCCCCCGGTCTGGCTTCCTGAGAAGGATCCCCACCCCACCCCCGTACCCCCTGCAGCGGCAATCCAGCACTAGCTGTGGTTTTAAGCACAGCCAGGGACCCAGGTGCCAGACTCCAGGCATGGGGGTGGGGTATGTGTTAGTGTCCCCTCCTCCCCAATCCGGAGAGAGGGCCTGG
This sequence comes from Cheirogaleus major, assembly GCA_963574435.1. Classification (NCBI taxonomy): domain Eukaryota; kingdom Metazoa; phylum Chordata; class Mammalia; order Primates; family Cheirogaleidae; genus Cheirogaleus; species Cheirogaleus major. The sequence continues at coordinate 12,858 of CAUYPO010087071.1, forward strand.
GGGGGGAGGGGCAGTCACATTCCTGGTTGCTGAGTGGCCCCGGGGGCGGGGTTGGGTTGTCATGGCGATGAGGATCATGTTTGGGGGGGAACTGCGTGCCTTTCCACCCCCTGCTCTCACACCCCAGCGTCTCCTGGTTGTGGAGAGGGCCCAGTTTGTGCTGGCCCTTCCTGGGGGGAAGGGCTGGACCTCTGTCCCCAGAGGCCATTGGGCAAGGGAGGAGGTGCCCAAAAGCCTGAAGACTCCAAGTCTGGGGCAAGATGCCCCTCACATTTGTGCCCAGGGCCCCACCCCTTCTCCTGGGTGTGTCTCAGCTCATTCCCATCTACCCAGCTTCCCTGTCTCCTCAGGCCTCCAGTTGGGCCCTCTGTCCCTGTCTCTGTGTGTTAATCACTGTCTTGGCCTTCCCGTTTCTCTCCTGTCTGCCCCTGGGGCCCCAGTCAACATGGCCACCTGGCCTCTGTCCGGCGGGAAGCCAGGCTGCTAGGGCTGCTGCAAGTGTTGCTGGGAATTGTAGTCCCCACCCCACCCCAGTTCAGCTTGGCCTGGGCTTCCAAGGCCTGGTCTGGGAAAGGCTAGCTCTCTGCCTCTCCATTTCCCTGACCTCAAACCTCTGTGCCTCTCACCTTCACTCCCCACACCACCAGCACATGTGCAGCAAGGGAGCAAGTCAGGAGATCTGAGTCTGAGACCTGGCCCTCACTAACTTGCTCTGTCATTTTGGGCAAATCACTTTTTTCTGGGCTCAGTTTCCTCATCTATAAAATGAGTTGGACTACTTCGATGCCTTTCAAAGTGTTCCCCAGAAGCCTTTGGGGGGAAGTATTGCATAGATAGCCTTTTGACCTCAGCCCTCCACTTCAACCAGAGCAGTCTTTTTTTTTTTAGGAACAGGGTCTCCCTTTGCTGCCCAGGCTAGAGTGCAGTGGGTGTGATCATAGCTCACTGCAACCTCAAACTCCTGGGCTCAAGCCATCCTCTCACCTCAGCCTCCCAAGTAGCTGGCACTACAGGTGTGCAATACCATGCCTGGCTAATTTTTTAATTTTTTGTGGAGATGTGCTCTCACTATGTTGCCTAGGCTGATCTTGAACTTCTGGGCTCAAGCAAGCCTCCTGCCTCAGCCTCCCAAGTAGCTGGGACTATAAGCACGGGCCACCATGTCCGGCTAAAGAACAGTCTCCTTTTATCTATATCATAGATTCATTCGGTAAATATTTATTGTGTACCTACTGTGTGCTAGGCACTGTGCTGAGATAAAAGCAGACCTGGTCTCTAACCTCAGGACAGGTCTAGTCCAAGTAGTCCACGTAGACATCAGTCGAAGAATGTTCTTAATCAGTGTAAAAATGGAACTGTGAAGAAGTGTTAGGAAAGAGTTTTACCTAAAGAGTCTACTGGGTCAGGAGTGAGAGGAAAGCTTTCTGAAATAAGCGTGATGGAGCTGAGGTTGGAAGGATGGTCAGGAATTAGTGAATATGAGAGACTGAAAGGACAGGATAGTGGGAGCAGAAAGGGCAGCATCCTGGGAGAGGTTGATGACGGCATAGGTAGGACATACTACATCCACGATGTGGTCATTTCATTCTCAACACTATGGCGTAAGCACTATGACTATCTCTTACACATGAGGAAACTGAGACAAAGAGAGAGGTTCAATAAGTTGCCTAAGATCATACAAATGGTGGCAGAGTTGGGATTCAGAGCTTGCCATTGTGAGGTGGGCCCTGGAGTCCTGAAAACGAATTAGAAAGTCTGAGGCAAAGGGACGAAATGCTTGGATGAGCATTTGGAAAGGCCCATTCTGTGTCATGGGGCACAAATGGAGCCTGAGAGGATAGGTATTGTAGAGGCTGTGGTTTTAGTCCAGGCAAGAGAGAACAGTGGTTGGACTAGGGTGATGGCAAAGATAAGGGGCTTTGTAGCCAGGACCTGGACATGTTGGGGGACAGTATGTGTGCTGTCTGGTTGGTGAAGGAGAGGGAGGGACTCCTGGGTTTCTGTTGGGCTTCCACGTTTGACTTCATTTGAACAAAGTTTCACTGCCAAAAATGGTCCAAAAGCCACCTTGCTAATCTTGTGGGTGTCTCTCAGTCTGGTTTTATACAAATGTGGCATAGAGGTCAGTGCTCCTGCCTCAAACTTGAGACCTTTGGTCTCACACGAGACCTCAGGACTCCAGCTCACACTCACTTCCCTCGTCTCACCCCCAGATTGATGAGATGCCTGAAGCTGCCGTGAAATCAACAGCCAACAAATACCAAGTCTTTTTCTTCGGGACCCACGAGACGTGAGTAAAGGCCAAAGGGGTGTAGGTTGGGAGGGCCATGGGAGGACCGCTTTGGGGAAAGAGAGGTGGTGATGGTGCCCCTTTTGTGTCGGGCTGTGCAGCTCAGGGGCAGTGAGGGGCTTGAGAGCACAGTCTCCCATCTTTCACCAGGGCATTCCTGGGCCCCAAAGACCTCTTCCCTTACGAGGAGTCCAAGGAGAAGTTTGGCAAGCCCAACAAGAGGAAAGGGTTCAGCGAGGGGCTATGGGAGATCGAGAACAACCCTACCGTCAAGGCTTCTGGCTACCAGGTGAGCCACCATCTGCCCCAAACACCCCCTGGAAAGCAGGTGTGGCCATGGGCTTTGGAAGCCCCGGGCCCACAGATGATGCTTAGTCTTCAGAAACTCCAGGGCTTTCAGGGTAGGAGCTATTGGGGTGAAGGGGAGGGGGGCTTCCTGCAAGGGGAGATGGGGTTGGGGTGTGTAATGTAGTTGTGGTTAGGGCCATCTGTTAGCAGCCTGGGGGCAAGAACAGGATGGAGGCGGTAAGTGGGGACAGGCCTTTGTTGGGCCCAGTGTGAGTATAGGACATGGCCTTAACTCTTTCCACGAAGGCTTCCAGGAGGAGGTGCTTGTGAGCCGGGCAGGACGAGGCGGGAGGGTGGGGGGCGGGGGTTGGCGGGGAAAGGGTCCCAGCTCCCTTTGGGAGAAGTTGACCCGAGGTTTTGCCTCCTGCTCCAGCCCTCCCCCCTCCTGCACAGAGCCCTGCCTGCCCGGCCAGTGGGTTTACCCCGGGGCTAATCCGACAGAGGTGGGTCTCAAATCACTTGTGAGACTGGGCACCTGGGTGGGGGTGGGGGAGAGGTGGGAAAAGGAAGGAGTGAGTGGCTGAGGGAGGGGTCTGGGGAGGGGGCCATGGCGGCCACTGGTGCCACTCAACCTCTGATGTCTCTGCTGCAGTCCTCCCAGAAAAAGAGCTGCGTGGAAGAGCCCGAGCCGGAGCCTGAAGCCACAGAGGGTGACGGTGATAAGAAGGGGAATGCAGAGGGTAGCAGTGATGAGGAAGGGAAGCTGGTCATCGATGAGCCAGCCAAGGAGAAGAACGAGAAGGGGGCGCTGAAGAGGAGAGCAGGGGATCTGCTAGAGGTAACTGCTGCCTGCCTGGGGCCTGGGCCACTGGAGCATCCTCAGCAGGGTGTCCCTATGCTCCTATTTCAGGGAGTCCTTGGTCTGAGATAGATCCAGCCCCTAGTCTTGGGGGATCTCCAGCTGAGCAGATGGAACACAGAAGGCATTTTAGCCAGTACAGGGCTGGGGAAGGGCTGTGGGTGTCAGCCCAGGAGGGAGCCTCTGAGGAGAGGAGTGGGGACACGGGGAGGTGGCTGGTGTCCTCCATCTCCGGCCTTCAGCCCACCTTGTCTCTGACAATCCTGCCCAGGACTCCCCTAAACGTCCCAAGGAGGCAGAAGACCCTGAAGGAGAGGAGAAGGAGGCAGCCAGCTTGGAGAGTGAGAGGCCCCTCCCTGTGGAGGTGGAGAAGAATAGCACCCCCTCTGAGCCCGGCTCTGGCCGGGGGCCTCCTCAGGAGGAAGAAGAAGAGGAAGAAGAGGAAGAGGCTGCTAAAGAAGATGCTGAAGCCCCAGGCATCAGAGATCATGAGAGGTGAGTGAGCCCCCTGCAGTCTTGGCAGCTGGGCTGAGAGGGCCCGGCCACTTGCGGAGAAGAGAAGGGCCTGCAGTGGTCAGCCTCTTGGGAGGCAGGGTGGGCTCTCCCAGGAGACCGGCACTGGCTGGGGCAAGGCCAAGCCAAGGCCACACCATTAACCCTTCTCTCCTCCAACCCTCCCCCGCAGCCTGTAGCCACCAATGTTTCAAGAGGAGCCCCCACCCCGTTCCTGCTGCTGTCTGGGTGCTACTGGGGAAACTGGCCATGGCCTGCAAACTGGGAACCCCTTTCCCACCCCAACCCGCTCTCCTCTTCCACTCACTTTCCCCACCTCAAGTCCATCATCCCCTGGAGATTGACCTGGATGGGGTAGGCCACCTGGCTCTCACCTCTAGGTCCTTACACCCCTGTGATCTGAGTCAGGACCATGTCTTCTGCTCCCTGGGATGAGATCAGGCCATTGTGTTCCTGCTTGGGAGCTGTTTTCTAGGGCTTCTTTTGGGGCCTAGATCAGCTGTTTCCACCTCCTGAGCCCGTCTCCCCCTCCCCCAGACATCCTGGACCTCTGGATTGGGATCAGAGGTAGGAGTGGAAGGGATGGAGCATAAACAGCAGGATGGGCTTCTGGGGCCTGGCAGGGGCAATCCTCAAGTAGGGGGATGGCACAGGAGGGCAGCATCTTCTTGAGCTCCTGTCCTTTCCCATACCTATTATCCCAGCTGCCTAGATTCAGGGAAAGTGGGACAGCTTGTGGGGGAGGGGCTCTCTTCCGTAAATTCTCCATGATTGACGACACCCATTCTTCCTTTTGCTGACCCCAGGAGTTCTGGGAGTTGTAGTTTATCATCAAAAGATTTTGGGGCTTCCAAGTTTGGGCCAAGGGCCTGAGATCTAAAGGGTTGGCTTTACCCATTTGGGTGGGAGTATTGAGCAGTATCTGTGCCCCTTTGGATTTCTGGAGCCAGAGATAAGATGCCCTGGGGAGACCTCTAGCTGCCCTTTCCCTCTCCCCACAGTGCTCAAGGCCAGATAGTCATATATATCACCCAGACATAAAGGAAAAGACACATTTTTTAGGAAATGTTTTTAATAAAAGAAAATTACAAAAAAAATTTTAAAGATCCCTAACCCTTTGTGTGCTCCCCATTCTTCCCCACCGTTGCCCCCATTTCTGAGGTGCACTGGGAGGCTCCCCTTCTATTTGGGGCTTGATGACTTACTTTCTTTTTGTAGCTGGGGCTTTGGTGTTTCTTCCAGTGTCATTTCCCATCCACATACCCCAACCTGGTCCCCTCAGTGTTGTCACCAGATCTGATTTGTAACCTGCTGAGAGGACAGAGGGAAGTAAGTGCCCTCTCCCACCCTCTTCCTAGTGGTCTCTCTATGCCTCTCTTTGTCTCTTGTCTCTTTTACCCTAGCCCCTCTCCCTCGGGCTCTGATGAAAAATTGCTGACTGTAGCTTTGGAAGTTTAGCTCTGAGAACCGTAGACGATTTCAGTTCTAGGAAAATAAAACCCGTTGATTACTATATTGGATCCTGACTGATTCTTTGCGGGTATGTTGGCTAACTGAAGAGAGGGAGTGGGGAGAAGGGAATGCATGTGGTTTCCAGATCATCTTAGTTTGAGGAAGGGGGTGCCAGCCTATTGGAAATCCAAAATTCTACATGTGGGCAGAGTCCTAGAATAAACCACACCATTTATTCTACCCCTCCTGCCCAACCACTGTTTAATACAGGTTACCCCATGAGCACAAGAAGTGGGGTTTGGGAGGGTGCCATAGCCTGCAATGGCCATGGAAGGTGGGAGTATTTGGGCTGTTTGTAGAAACAACTCTGACCCCAAAGAGCGATCTAAAGAATAGGAAGAATAATCCTTTCTCCTTGCTAATGCTAGGGGTGCCTGCCAGCTTTCAGTGGTGATGGGGTGATAGGGGGAGGAGGTTAATAGATGGAATTCTCTCAATACTTCCCTGTTAAGTGGAATGACTGGATTAGATCATCTCTGAGGTTCCTTCCAGATTCTGACATTTTGTGACTAGATCATGTAATGCCACTGGAAAGGCCCCGTTTCGTCCCTTTCTCTGGAAAGCCTATGGCAGTTTTTGAATCTGCCTTAACCCCTCCTGCAGAGAGGGACGGGAAGAGTTACTGGCTATAGTCATGCCAGAAAGGGAGGAGGCCTTTTGCCTAAAACAGGAAGCCACCATCACTTTTAGAAAATGGAGCTATGGTCTCTAGAAACTACAATTCCCAGCGTTCTCCACGCAGAGCATGCGCAGGAATATTCCAGGCGCGTCAGCCTAACCAGCTTTCCTTTTAATTCCCGACATGCTCCACGGTGTTCTCGGTGTCTTTGATTTCCTGCCCCGCCCAAGTTTCCTGTTTCCAGCTAATTTCTGATCGCTGGACTACAACTCCCAGAATGCTGAGAGATTACATTCATTGCTGAGCTTCCGCTTTACAGATGGACTACATTTCCCAGAAAGTCGACCAGCGGGGCTGAGGTCCCACGTGCTAAGGTGACAAGCGGCGACTCCGCTGTGTTACGGAAGGCGGAGGTGAGGGCCGCGCGGCCCTGAGGTGTTGCAGTTCCGGGGCTCGTCCAGGAGGCAGGTGCGGGAAGGGCCCATCATTTACCCCAGCTGTGGCTCAGTCGCATCCTCGGGATTTCCCTGCACCGAAAAGTTGGATCGGGTGGGTGCTGAAGACTGCCGGGGCCTAGCGGTGTCTGGGGTCGGGGTTCGCACCCGGGATGAGGATAATGAAGAAAGCCCATTTGGAGTTGTGACCTGAGGGATAGATGTTCGACCCCACTACCTTGCACGGCACCTCCAGAATACGCAGTGAAAGCCCCACTGCAAAAGGGGCACCAGCCTTCGGATTAAAGAGGAAAAGAAAAGAAAGATCTATGGGGCGTGCAAGCTGCTCTAGTCTGGGCTGGCTCAAACCTAGAATGAGTGGGGTTGACTCCTTGCAGTAATCACGCAGAAGGCTCGAGTCTCAAGATTGGCCCTATTTCTATCAAGCTAAGGCAAGTCACTCCAGCTCCTAGAGCCTTGGTTTTCTTGTCTGTAAAAGGCTGGCTCAAACTTAGAATGAGTGGGGTTAAGTGACTCCTTGCAGTAATCACGCAGGAGGCTGAGTCTCATGATTGGCCCTATTTCTATCAAGCTAAGGCAAGTCACTCCAGCTCCTAAAGCCTTGGTTTTCTTGTCTGTAAAAGGGACCTTATGATGCTTACAACCTGGCAATCTCCCTCAGTGGACAATGTGAAGACAAAAATGGCATAGTAGTGTTCCCTAAGTATTTGTTGAACCTGTATAAGAACATCGAGGCCCTTATATTCAATCAGCATTAACTGAAATAACATTAGGCCTTTTTTTTCCATACTGAGAAGTCTAAAGAAGAAAAAGATGACCCATCTCACTGTTCAGATAAACCCATTGATTATTTTTAAATGCATATGGTTAAGTGCAAACGTCATGGAAAGGAACAAAATGGAAAGTAGCCCTTCCAAACTGTTCCTCTTCTCCAAAACAAGTACTTTAGTTTCTTGTTTCTTTCCCATACTATATTTATGCCTGTGCCATAATATATATTTTTAATTTACCCAAAAGTAATAATACTATTTACATTATTGTGTGCCTGGGTTTGTTAGACTATTAAAAATAATTTAAATGACACCTACAACCCTGTAAAATTGGATGGATAATGGATGGATAATGAAACTGAAGCTCAGAAGTTAAGTAAGTTGCCTAGGGTCACACAGAAAGATGATGGTGGGACAGGGACCGGACCCAGGTCATCTGACTTCCCAGTCCAGGTTTTTCTTGTCATTATAGTATACTTTATTTATCTTTGAAGTTAGGGTTCATTTCCTATCTATAAGATGAGATAGAAGTAACTTCTTCTTTACTTGTCCTTAGGCTTAAGTGAGATGATACAGGAAAGCATTTATCCTGGCACCTGGCAAGTAACAATTGCTCAATAAACTGAAGAACTTACTACTTTTGCCCTCAGTTCATTTGCTACCCCATTAATTTAGTCTGTTATCCAGAATTGAGAGGCTTAGAGCACATACTTGGTTGGGAAATTTATGACCCAATAATCTTACTTTGGCCCTTCTTTTCCTTTAGAAAAGAAGCTAACTTAGGGAGAAGTGATTATTTCCTGAGAATAGGAATTGGAAGTGGGATGGGGACATTTTAACCCATTTTTATCTCTACTATTTGTTCATTTCACCCTGTAACTGCTTGCCTTTTGGCCCTATGCCAGTGTGTGTTCCATTATGTTTTCTTCCTATCCTGCTATTTGTACATTAATTTAATAATTATTTATTGGATACCTACTATGTGCCAAGCTCTAATGGGATATTCAAGAGTGAGCTAGATAACATGGGCCCTGGCCTTACTGAATTTTTTGGACTTTGAAGTCAGATATGGGTTTAAATGCTGATTCTTCCACATAGTAGCTCTGTGACCATGAGCAAGTTACTTAACCTATTTCTTCATCTATAAAGATAATATCATCTTGTGAAGGTTCAATGAGATGAGTTCCTTTGAGCAACAGAGTAAATGCTTTAAAAAGGTTCCTTCCCTTGCTTCTTTGCCTCATTCTACCCCGAAGCTGACGAGGAAGGTTTCTAAGCCTTTTGCTGGCAAAGGGATTTCTCACAGCCTTCAGCCATGCGTCTCTCTGCCCTGCTGGCCTTGGCATCCAAAGTCAGTCTGCCCCCGCATTACCGCTATGGGATGAGCCGCCCAGGTTCCATGGCAGACAAGAGGAGGAATCGCCCATGGATCAGACGTCGCCCGGTGGCTGTGGAACCCATCTCTGATGAAGACTGGCATCTGTTCTGTGGGGACATGGTGAGAGCCTCAGTTGGGGCAGAGTGATGGGGAGGGTCCTGGGCAAGGATCCTCCTTCCTGACCCTCATGTCTTCCCACAGGTGGAGATCCTAGAAGGCAAGGATGCCGGGAAGCAGGGCAAAGTGGTTCAAGTTATCCGGCAGCGAAACTGGGTAGTCCTGGAAGGGCTGAACACAGTAAGTGAAAAGAGAGGATGGGGGTGCGCGGGAAGCATGTTCCATCTGTCCTTCTCCATTAAGAGCAGCACAGGACAGCAGGAGATTGGCTGAGGGGCTAGTGGTACTATTGGACCCTCTACTTTTCAACTTGGGCTGAATGCGCTGAGCAGCATGGGCAAATCCTCTTCACAACCCCTTGCTTTCTGATATTCCCCCTCTCTCGGACAGCATTATCGCTACATTGGCAGGACCAAGGATTACCGGGGAACCATGATCCCTAGTGAAGCCCCCTTGCTCCACCACCAAGTCAAACTTGTGGATCCTGTGGACAGGCAAGCACATGGGGCTCTGGTCAGAGGGTCTCTCACTCTCTGAGTCCATGAAGGTGTTATCCAATGGGAATGGTGGGTTGGATGCTCTGTAAATTGAGGGGCTATCTCATGGACACAACTCCCTGTGGGTACCTTCAATACATAAGTAGAGAAACAAAGTGGTAACCTTGGTGTTTTCAACCACTGACTGTACTTTTGGGTTGGAGGGTGGCAGGGTACCTGGCTCCCAGGTCAGGCTCACCTCTTCTATCCACCAGGAAACCCACTGAGATCGAGTGGAGATTTACTGAGGCAGGAGAGAGGGTACGAGTCTCCACGAGATCAGGGAGAATAATCCCCAAACCTGAATTTCCTAGAGCCGATGGCATCGTCCCTGAAACATGGATTGGTAAGGCTGGGTGAGGGGCAGGAAGATGGGGGGTGGCTAGGAGGAAAGTAAGGGATGTTAAGACAAGTTGGCAAGCCCTTCCACCCATCTCCTTTCCTCTGGCTCAACAGATGGCCCCAAAGACACGTCAGTAGAAGATGCTCTAGAAAGAACTTATGTGCCCCGTCTAAAGACACTGCAGGAGGAGGTGATGGAGGCGATGGGGATCCAGGAGACCCGGAGACACAAGAAAGTCTATTGGTATTAAGCCTGGGGAGAGCAGCATCTCCCCCACTTCTGTCTTAGTGTTGAAGGCTGGAGCACCTCTTCTTTAGATGCCAATAAAGAGCCATGAGTCCTCCTGTGTACAGCTGCTGTCTGTGGTAAAATGGCACCCCTAACCCCAGTATACCCATTCCTGATGTTATGATAGAATCTGGATGGAATTTAGCTCGCCTTATGGTAGCCCTCCCAAGGACAGGGCCTGCAAATCAGGGATGCAGGCCAAAGGGAGAGAGAGGGGTTCCCTCCACGGAGACCTCTGAGTAACAGAAGCTGCCACCTAGGCTGCCTGTTAGGGAGGGCAGTGGGGACCAGAGTGTGATAGAGGTAACTAGCACCTCTGCAGCAGCTTCACCACAAGGAGGGTGCAGTCTCCTTTTCTCTCCTTATAGAAATGGAAGGGAAATAAAGATTTCCATTTTTTGATAAATAAAAAATAAAACTTTATACAATAGTACATACCACATGGAGGGAAAAGGTATGACACTGAAGGCTTATGGGGAACCAAGATTCTGGAGGATGCAGGATGCTGGTTCTCTGGGTAAGGTGTACTGTGTGTGCTACAATATGGTATCTGGGTGGTTTCAGATGGGGTCTGAGATGTGCCCTTACTCAGGCTGTGTCAGCTGTCTTCAGTCTCCAGAACAGAGAAGGCCTGACCCAGGGGCATCTTGGTAGCCACCAGAACCAGGTTTCTGGGAGAGAGTTCAGGGCTAAAGATGGGCAGGAGCTCAGCATGGAAGCCTAGGAGAAAAGCAAGGCTAATCAGAAGGGAAGAAATGAACCAAACTCTCACTCAGACACTTCTTGCATAGCCTGTAGGCATACCCCCATTTCCCCATGGGGGAAGCTCTAAGGGGACTAAGGAGACCCTGCTGTCCATGAGGAAGACTTGGGACTGACTTGGGAGGCAGTCCTCACATATTGGACCTTCTCAGTGCCTGGGAAGCGTGCTTAAAATGCACCTTAGGGAGCCACCAGCAGAGGCTGATTTGGTGAGAATCTATACTTTTTAACAAATTGCCTACTCCCACCCCACTGGTGACTCTAAAGCAGGAGTCCAAGAATCACAACAGAGATGAACCAGGCCCAGCAGACGTGGGGGCTAGGACTTGAAGGAAGAGCCCTAGAACTCTAGCCTCTCTGGCCCTGGGTCTCTGCTGTAGGTCATCCTTACCTTGCTCCTGAAGGTAGAGCAGCCGGTCCAGTAGAATCAATGTCTCCACCAGTGGGGCCAGCAGTAGGGCCAGGCTGAAGAAGGCCACCACACGGTTCTCCTGGGCCTGGTGGGCCCGGAGAGCAGCCAGATTCAGCGGTAGCTGGGGGTCTAGCCCCACACGCTGTAGCCCCCGCTGCACATATCTGTGGGATAAGCCACAGACAGCACTCAGCTTGCTTTTAGGAACCTCCACTTCCCACTTAAACTTTGCCTGTTCCTAATTTGATTCCAACTTTGCTTGGTTTTCTACCCTCATATGCGTTTTTAAATATTTCTCTAGCTTTGGACTGTCTAATAGCAAATCAATCTAAAAATTTATTTTCCATCCAATTGTTTTGCCATATTTTTAGCATTTAAAAAATTTTATATTTCTTTTATAGTCTCCTGATAAAAGAGGGACAACTCCCTCTTAAAGAAATTGTTGTGGGCCAGGCCAGGTGGCTCATGCCTGTAATCCCAGTGCTTTGTGAGGCTGAGGCAGGAGGATTGCTTGAGGCCAGCCTGGACTATATAATAGCAAGACCTGTTCTCTATAAAAAAATTTTTTTAAAAATTAGCTGGGCATGGGGGTGCATGCCTGTAGTCCCAGCTACTCAGGAGGCTGAGGCAGTAGAATCACTTGAGCCCAGGATTTCAAGGCTGTAGTGAGCTATGATCACGCCACTGCACTCCACCCTGGGTGACACAGCAAGACCCTGTCCCTAAAAAAATTTTTTTGCCTTCCAATGCTATGTTATACAAAAACAATTTTTTTAAATAAAAAATAAAGAAATATTTGAGAAGCTGCCCTGGTCAGAGAACCCCAAATCACTCCTCTGGGCACATTTAGATTTTCTTTAGGCCATGCTAACAAGTGAGGGTGGGAGGAGAATCAGATCTCCAGTTGGTGATCTTCCCTGCTACCAACCCCCCATCCCCCAACCTCACTCTTCAATCTTGAGCTCGTGGACCCGAGGGATCCCCTGCACGCCTGGCCGACGGAGCTCGGGCTGGGCACCTCGGATGACTGTCTCCAGTGCTGCACGGTAGCAGTGAGTTCGGAGGCCAGGGCCAGCTTTCTGTAGCCGCTCAGCGTACTCCTCCAGGGCATGGCAGGCCCCCTCCCGAAGCCTGTAGGGCAGTTCATAGCCAGGCAGCCCAGCCACCCACTGACTCAGCGGGTAGCCGCCAGGGTCACTCAGCTTCATGTAGCAGCAGCCTACTGAGGCCAGGGCCACCACATCAGGGCAGCAGGAGAAGTGCCTCAGCAAGGCAACGCTCAGATCCCCACAGGCGTGGAGGCCTGTTAGCAGCAAGCGGGTGCCACCCCGACATGGGTTCTCCAGTGGAAGCAGAAGCTCCTCACACAGGGCCGTGGGGTCTACCCACCTAACCACGTGGTGTGGGGAGTGCCGAAGGCCAGTTTGGACCATCTGTGGAGGCAGGAAAGGACAAAGGCAGATGGAAAGTCTGTCTCCTGTCTCCCAGCCACCTCAGGCCACAGGAAGGGATCTGTCCTCTGTGTTACTTCCCAAGGAGAAACGTGGGAGAGAAGCTGGGGCACAGGAGAGCGCTGGACCATGAATCAGGAGATGGGATAAATTCTGGGTCTATCATTATTAACTTTGTAAATCTTTTCATCTTTGAGATCCTGTTTTCTTACTTGTAATGACTCTATTATCTGACTGGCCACTTCTCAGGTTGTAAGAAGTACACATCAGTGTGGAATGCACTTTGTAACTAGGAAGTGCCTTTGAGGTGTGGAGAAGCGCTGGGGAAGCGGGGAACCTTGGGAAAGAGGTAACAGAAATGGGGACCACATCACCTTAAGCTAAGACACTCTAAAGAGGAAATTCAACCTCTGCCCAACTCCAGCCAAGCAGATCCTGCTCCTGCAGTGCAGGCTGCAGGAAGGGGTGGCCTACCTGTGGGTTCCTCCTCTCCTCCTTCTCCAGAGCCTGCAGGAGTTCCTGGTCCAGGCGCTTGGCTCTCTCCACCAATCTCTGATCCCCCTCAATGCTCTTCACCATCAGCCCCAGCCCCAGAGACATGAAGCGGGAGAGATGACCCTGGAGTCATGACAGGAAGGATGGAGACAGCCCTATTCAGTGCCCTATCCACTGTCACCCTCCTTGTCAGTGGCCTGGGCACCTGGGTGCCCCATAAAAGGCTTAAGTTCTAGCCTGCCTGGTTCCTCCACTTTCAGCACGTGCCTCCCTGGGCCTGTGGCCTGATAATCTGCCCTCCCACTGTTTTATCCCCATGACTCAAACAAACAGCACGTTAGGGGTCTGGCTCACCTGGCCTGAGCCCACGTCCACAACCTGGGTGCAGCCTGTGAGGTCACTCAGCTTCTTCACCAACTGAAAGAGGAGGGAGCAAAGGTCTCCTGGCCACTGGTTCTTGATACCTGAGGCAAACACCCATCATGAGGGTAGAGGAGCCGAAGACGACAGAAGATGGACAGAGGGTGCCCCAGATGTGGAAACCAAATGGGGATAAGGGTGGGTGCTGACCCCAGGTTCAGGACACTGTCTTTGCTCTTCAGGTCAGTGACTGAATCTCCCCCACAGAGCCCTGTTGTGAAGCCATGAGCAGACTGTGGAGATGTGAGAACAGGAATAGGGTCGTGACACAGACTTAGTTGCCACCCAACCCCACAAAAGGATTTTTAAAAAAACCCCAGCATCGGGACATGATTATAGTGTCTGCCAAGGTATGGGACCCTCTAGGGCCTTTGGTCCTGCATGTAAGGTAAGGGGCACACATCTTCACAACTCACAGGCTTAAGGAGTCCCTGGGCTCTCAGACACCATCTCCAGTCATCGCCTCACCTCTCCCAGCCTCCGGATCTCATGCTGCTTCTTGGGCCTGACATGTTTCCGGAAAGGAGCTGTTAGTCGGGAGCTCTGGCTGGGGTTCTCCAGGAACTCCGAGGGGGTGTGAAAGCCAGGCGTCCGAGTAAAGGCCAGGGCATAGGCCGTGGACTTCAGGGCCAGCAGGGTGAGTGGCCACACCGACCTGTACCTAAGATAGTCCGGCCCGGGGCCTCCAGTGAACAGTCCCATCGCATCCTGAACACACCAGTTTACACCCCGGGGCCCAGGAAGACCTTGTAAGACTCTGAGCAATAGCTCGCTGCAGGGCTCAGTGCCTTGAGTTCCCCAGCACAGGGTCCCCCTAGCCCATACCTTACCACCTCCCCTTCACCAGGCATCCCCAGCAGTAGTGTAGCCAGCTGTGGTGGGTTCAGTCCATCCAACGCTTCCTGCCATGAGTTAGGGAGTGTGTCCCACAGGTTGTCTGTGAAAAATTCCTGCAGAAGAGGAGAAGCAATCAGGAGGGTACTACCATTCCCATTCTTTCCTGTCCCATCTCAATTCCACATCTCATCGCCTGCCTCTTCCCAGCACTGCTGCCACACAGGCTGCCACTGGCAGCAACCGGCAGGTACCTCCTACTCATCCAAGTCAGCTCTTCTCTCTTTTTTCCTTTCATCCCCAATAGTTGCATTAGTCAGCTCTTCTCTGAAGCCTGCTCCAGCCTCCCCCAACTCTCAGGTGGCTGACCTCTGCTTCCTCAAAGCCCAGATTGCATTCTGGACACACCTTTCCTTTTGGCAATTTCCCCAATTATTTATCTGTTTTCTCTACTCAACTAAACTTAAGGGATGCTGTCTTCTTCACATCTGCATCCCTAACAATTACCAGAGTGACTGACACACAGTATTAGTATATTACCACTTAGTAACCTGTCCTTATATGTTCCAGATATACAATATTGTATATTTTTATTCATTCGTTTCTTCATCACAATTTCTGGGGCTTTGTTTTGGTTATACACCAAGCTCTATTCTAGGCTCAGTGGATACAACGGTGAACCAGAGAGACAAGATTCTTACTCGTGCAGAGTTTTCATTAAAAAAAAATTTCAGCCGGGCGCGGTGGCTCACACCTGTAATCCTAGCACTCTGGGAGGCCAAGGCGGGTGGATCGCTCAAGGTCAGGAGTTCGAAACCAGCCTGCGCAAGAGCGAGACCCCATCTCTACTAAAAATAGAAAGAAATTAATTGGCCAACTAAAAATACATAGAAAAAATTAGCTGGGCATGGTGGCATGTGCCTGTAGTCCCAGCTACTTGGGAGGCTGAGGCAGAAGGATTGCTTGAGCCCAGGAGTTTGAGGTTGCTGTGAGCTAGGCTGCCGCCACAGCACTCTAGCCCAGGCAACAGAGACTCTGCCTAAAAAAAAAAAATTTCAGATAATATCAAATGCCACATGGACAATGAAACAGTAATGTAATAGAGACTTTGGGAGAGGACTACTTTAGATAGGGTGATGAGGGAAGACTTGTCTGAGGAGTTAACAATTGAGCTGAGACGAATGATGAACAGGAACGAGGCATGTAAAGAAAAAAGGTAATAGCAAACATTTATATAATATTTTCTATGCCAGGCACTGTTATAAACATTTGACATGTATTAATGCACTTAAAACAACCCTATGAGGTAGGTACTATTTTTATCCCCCATTTTCAAAATGAGGAAACTGAGGCACAGCAATTAAGTAACTTGCCCATGTTAAAAAGCTGGTAAGTAGCAAACAGATTTGAAACTAATTTTACTTTAAAGTTCTTGGTCCTAACCATTCTGCTATTGTCTTTTTGTGAAAGAAAAGCATTTCAGTGCAAAGGCCCAGATGCCTGCCATGTTTCTGGAATGGAAATCAGGCCAGTGTAGGTACAGCATAGAGAAGTATGGAAGAGGCAGTAGGGGTCAGACGGTGTAGGGCATTATAGGTAATGATAAAGAGTTAGGATTTCATCAATGCCCCTAGAAAACAAGGGAGTGAGATCATGATCAGATTTACATTTCAAAGATATTTGTATTTCAAAGATATCAATCTGGCTGCTCAGTGAAGAACTGGTTATAGAAGGGCAAAAGTAAACACAGAGAGATCATTTAGGAAGTGGTTCAGAAGAGAGATAATGGTGGCTTGGCTCAGGGTGATAGCAATGGAGATGGAGACAAATGGATGAACTTGGGATCTCTTCTAAAGGCAGAGCCAAGAGGGTTTGTTGAAGTATTGGATTGTGGATCAATGAAGGAAAGAGCTGAATCAAGGATGGCTTCTGGTTTGGGGTCTGAACAATTCAATGGATGGTGGGACCATTTACTCATTATTTCATTTATTTATTATTATTTCATGATCATTCAGACTAGGATACAGTGCAGTGGAAAAAGAAAACAGGTAGAAATTCTATGGGAACTCTGTACCAGGAACTAAGGTTGTAAAACTGCTACGTTGCTTTATGACTTCTTTAACTTACTTACAAAGAACAGGCCTGCACTGGAAATATAAGAATTCAAGGGCCACATGCATGCCTGACCACTGCCTGCTCGAGACTGTGCCCCTCATCCGTCCTAAAAAATGTATAAAGGACTGTTACAGTCTTTGTTTGAGGCTCAGAATTGGGACCCTGTCCTCTGAGCCTCACTGGTGAATAAACGCTTGTCTTCTCCCTCGCCTGGTCTCTAGGTCAGTCATTAGGAGAAGGCTCCTCCTTCTCCTCCTGCAACATTTTAGCCAGCCAGCCAGAGTGATTTTGTTTGACATGACCCAGGACACCTTGCTTGCCCCCAGGCTGCACCACGGGGGTCCCAGGTTCCGCCCAGGGTGACGCTTGCCACTGCTTGCCACTGAGAGCGCTCTGGAGGCCTGCTGTTGCCACCAAGTGGGAGTCTCACCCCGATAACAGGAGGCCCCGCCGGAAATACCCAGTCTGGTCTCAGACCAGGACATGAATAAGGCTCAACAGCAGGCAGACATCTGAACCATGGTAGGGAGCCCCAGGCCTTAGACCCATTCCACTAACCGGAAGGAGGCCCTGATCTACCCGCAGACTCCTTGAGAAACCCCCTGAGAAACCGAGAAAGCTAGCCCCGCTGGGTTTGGGAGGGAGTGTGTAGATTACGAATGTGAGAAGTGTAAACGAGACAGACACAGAGCGGAGCAGGATCCAACCTCCCCTCCATAAGGCGGAAGTGAGTGTTGAGTTCTAATCCGCGGTTCCAGGGCCACCTCCTACGGCTTAGGGCAGCATGAACGTGATACCCGGGATCACCAGTCTGCCAATGCTAACAGGGGCCTGAAATATCCTCTCAAGGGGACTGGCTGGAGACGAAGGAAGCAGAAGTTGTCTTTCTCTTTGTGTTGAGGCACCTCAGTGAAAGCCAGACCTCAGGAACTATGGGTGGAAGTCAGAGAAAACCCACACCCTTAGAGATCATGATTAAGAACTTTAAGAAAGGATTTACTGGGGACTATGGGGTCAAGATGACGGCCCCCATGCTGAGGGCACTGTGTGAATCAGAATGGCCTACTTTTGGAGTGGAGTGGCCACTAGAGGGCACCCTAGATGAGGATATCACTCAGGCAGTGTGGACGGTAGTGACAGGGGACCCAGGTCACCCTGACCAATTCCCCTATATTGATACTTGGTTACAATTAGTACTGAACCCCCCGCCTTGGCTTAGGGGTCCCATTTCACATGTGCTAGTAGCAAAGAAGAGAAAGAGAGGAAAGCTAACTAGGGACTCTCGAGGGCCAGTAAAAGGGGCCTTGGGCCCACCCATCCTGGTAGGAGACCCGGAGGACCTCGGCCCCGATTTGCCTCCACCATATGCTCAGGTGCACTGACATCAGCCATCCAAGCAGCCGACCTCTCCAGCCTCTTCTCAGGCCACCACACTGGAGACAAGTTCGGACCCCGGACCTCAGACTCCAGTCAAGAGCCCTGAGGGGCCTGGGGAACAGTCTTCCTTAAGTCCAGAAGCTCTGCCCTTCTCTACTGGCGATGGCTTGAGACCACTGATGCTGACGCCTCCTCCCGGAGGAACCCCTAGTCCACCAGTACTCTCACCCTACACCCCAGGAGTCAATATACAAGGTCAATATCCCTTGAGGGAGGTCAGAGGTCCTGGACAGGTGGGAGAAGACAGTCAGATTCAACTAGGTCACCCCACCTTGGTTTATCAACCCTTCACAACTACTGACCTGTTGAACTGGAAATATCACACTCCATCCTATACTGAGAGACCCCAGGGAATGATAGATTTGGTGCAGTCTATCTTCCAAACTCATAACCCAACATGGGCCAAATGCAGACAGCTCCTTCTGACCCTTTTTAACACGGATGAACGGCGGTGTGTCTCACAGGCTGCCACTAAGTGGGTAGAAGAAAATGCCCCTGTGGGGACCCTAAACCCCGAGGCTTATGCTCAGATCAGAGACAACACCCAGCAGAAGAGCCAAGTTGGGACCCAAACAATCCTGATGACATGAGACAGCTCATGGCCTATAGGGAGGCCCTCTTACAAGGCATCTGCAAAGCAGGGCAGCAGGCCACAAATGTAGCCAAGGTCACTGATACTACAGAGGTCAGATGAGAGTCTGGGATCCTTCTATGAGAGACTGTGTGAGGCCTATCAAACACATACTCCCCTTGACCTTGAGGCCCCCGAAAATCAGCTAATGATCAACATTGCTTTCCTGAGTCAGAGTGCAGGTGACATACGCCACAAGCTCCAGAAGCTAGGAGGGTTTGCTGGGATGAATGCCACTCAACTCTTAGAGGTCGCTAACAAGGTCTTTGTGAACAGAGATGTTGAGAAGAAGAGAGAGGCTGAGAGAAAAATAAGAAAAAAGGCTGACCTGTGCACTGCCGCCTTACAGGGAACCTCGGGCCCGCCAAAGGCAAATCAGACAGGGAAACCAGGGATGATGGAAACCAGGAAACGAACCGAGTTACAAAGAGATCAGTGTGCCTTTTGTGAAAAGACTAGACACTGGAAAAAAATATATCCAAAACTGAAAGAAAAGAATGAGAAACAACAGCCAAAAGGGCCTCATGGGGAAAACCCTGACTTCCTCCTCTATGCAATCCAGACTTTTCTGTTGGAGGACTAAGGGGGGCCAGACTCCACACCTGCCCCCGAGGAGCCCATGGTCAAGATGAATGCAGGGGGCAGAGACATCCAATTCCTCGTGGATACCAGGACACATGGACATTCAGTAGTGACTAGCCCTGTGGCTCCCTTGACAGATAAAAAAATAGACATCATAGGGGCCACCAGGAGAATAAGTCAACAACCCTTCTGTAAGCCTAGAAAATGTGTCCTTGGTGGACAAGAAGTGCTTCATCAATTCCTATATGTGCCAGAATGCCCAGTGCCCTTGTTAGGACGGGACCTCCTTGGAAAGCTACAAGCAACAATCACCTTTTCTGAAGAAGGGAAAATGAAACTAGCAGTCTCACCCCTGGGATTAATCTACACATTAAAGATCCCTAGAGAAGAAGAGTGGAGGGTGTCTGAGGGACAGGAAGGACATCCATTGCAGCAGGAGATAGCTAGCTGTTGGCCAACAGTCTGGACTGAAGACAGTTCTCCGGGGTTAGCAACACATCAAGAGCTGGTGGTCATTGAACTCTGGCCAAACGCGCTCCCCTTGCACCTCCGCCAGTATCCAATCCCTCAAGAAGCCTTAGAGGGGATTAATCCACACTTTCAGAGACTACAGGACAATGGCATCATAGTACCCTGCCAATCGCCATGGAACATCCCACTTCTGCCGGTAAAAAAAAACAAGGGACCCAAGATTATCAGCCAGTACAGGATCTCCAGGTTATAAACCAAGCTACTGTCACCCTACACCCAACTGTCCCAAACCCCTACATACTGCTTAGCCTCTTACCCACCTCCACAACCTGGTTCACTTGTTTAGATTTAAAAGATGCATTCTTCAGCATCTGGGTAGCCACTGTGAGCCAAGAACTGTTTGCTTTTGAATGGGAAGATCCAAGGACGGGGACCAAGAGCCAGTACACCTGGACACAACTTCCCCACTAGTGGGGGAATTCAAAAATGCCCCTACTATCTTCAGAGAACCCCTAGTATGAGATCTGCGGACTTTCCCGGACACTCTCTTGGCTGTGTCCTGCTCCAATACATGGATGATCTGTTACTTGGACATTAAGACCTAGAGGGGTGTGCCAAAAGCATGGATGCCCTCCTCAAACATTTGGACCAATGCAGATATGATGTTTCCAAAAAGAAAGCCCAAATTTGCCTACAAACCGTAAGATATTTAGGGTTCCAGCTCCAGAAGGGAGAAAGACTCCTAGGGAGGGGATGAAAAGAGGCCGTACAGTTTAGCCCTGAGCCCACCTCCCAACATAAGCTAAGAGAATTCCTAGGAGCCCCTAGATTTTGTCACATTTGGATCCCCACCGTCGCAGTTATTATTACTAAGTCCCTCTATGAAGCGACAAAGGGGGGAGAAAAGGAAACTTTCATTTGGAAAAACAGACACTATAACACTTTCCTCGAACTCACAGGGAACCTCCAGGAAGCACCTGCACTAGGGCTACCTGATTTAGAAAAACCATTCTACCTTTACATATCAGAGAGACAGAAGATAGCAGTGAGAGTATTAATACAGAGACTTGGGTCCTGGGAGAGACCAGTAGCACACTTGTCAAAACAACTGGACGAGATAGCTGCAGGGTGGCCTCCATGTTTGTGGGCACCAGCTGCCACTGCTCTGCTTGCTCAGAGGCTGACAAGCTTACTCTTGGCCAACAACTGATGATTCGGATGCCTCACTCGGTCCTGACCCTGATGAATGCCAAAAGCCATCATTGGCTCACCAACTCCCGCCTCAGTAAATATCAAGGACTGCTATATGAAAATCCCATAATTACACTTGAGACTGTACAATGCTTGAACCCAGCTACCCTCCTCCTGGTAGGACCAGAACTGCCCCTCCATGATTGTGAAGAAACCATCACCCAGATCTACTCAGGGTGACCTGACCTAAAGGACAGCCCCTACTCAAACCCAGACCTAGAGATATTTGTAGATGGGAGCAGTTCTGTGAGTTCTGACGGAACCCGGCGGGCTGGGTATGCAGTGGTCACTCAGGATGAGGTGCTAGAAGCCCAACCCCTGCCAGTCAGCACCTCTGCACAGAAAGCTGAAGTCATTGACTCATTGCCCTCACAAGAGCTCTTGAGATTGGAAAAGAGAAGGTGGTAAACATCTATACAGACTCTAAATATGCCTTTTTGACATTACATGTACATGGGGCACTATATCAAGACGGGACTTTTTTTTAAACAGAGTCTCACTCTATTGCCCAGGCTAGAGTGCCATGGCATCAGCCTAGCTCACAGCAACCTCAAACTCCTGGGCTCAAACGATCCTCCTGCCTCAGCCTCCCGAGTAGCTGGGACTACAGGCATGTACCACCATGCCAGGCTAAGTTTTTCTATGTATATATTTTTAGTTGTCCAGCCAATTTCTTTCTATTTTTAGTAGAGACCAGGCTTCACTCTTGCTCAGGCTGGTCTCAAATTCCTGAGCTCAAACGATCTACCTGCCTCACCCTCCCAGAGCGCTAGGATTACAGGCGCAAGCCACCGCGCCCGGCTGAGAGAGGGGACTCTTAAATGCAGAGGACAAAGAGTTAAAACATCCAAAAGAAATATTAAGGCTATTAGAGGCTATCTGGGAACCTAAGAAGGTGGCAGTCATACATTACAAGGGACATCAAAAGGGATCTAGCTTGGAGGCTTTGGAAAATGCTAAGGCCGATGATGAGGCAAAGGCGGCGGCTACCCGGGAGTCAGAGACGACAGAAGGGCTGATGGCACCCTTACTGCTGTGGCTTCCAAACGAAATCCCCAAATACTCGACCCTAGAGTAGGAATGGTTAAAACGAGAAGGGGCTGAGACAGATGAAACAGGAAGGATGATTCTTCCTGATGGACGAATAGCTGTTTCTCACCTCCTCGGGCCAAATATAGTGAAAACAACCCATGAGGCCACTTATCTTGGCAAGAAGCTACAGAAAAACTTTTGGGAAGATACTTTTACATCTAACACCTCCCTCCTTTGGCTAAGAACACAAGCTCGTGTTGCACCATTTGCAGCCAACACAACGCCAAACAGGGCCCATCCACGCCTCCCAGAATTCAGACAATAGGCGCTGCACCCTTTGAGGACCTTCAAATTGACTTTTTTAAACTGCCTCAGGGCAATGGGAATTGCTATTTGTTGGTACTGGTGTGCCTGAAGAGGAAGAGCTTGTCTAGCCCTGCTCGTCACATCCTGGAAGCTGACTGGTCCATGCACGGCCGAAGCCTGTGGATTCCCCTGATGAAGACACATATGATGATTCCCTTAGGAATCAGTGGACTGGGATTAGGGTTATTAGAGATATTTCTATTCCATCATTTTGGAAAACATATAGCCGAATGGCTAATTTTTATTAAGGTAACTTGTAACTGGATCTTCTTCCCCACTAAGAGTCAGTTTTGATGCCTGTCAAATGTTAACCTGTGACTCCCTACAAAATAAGAGACAACTTTCCTCAGTTGACAAATATCTTTGTCCTTTCACTACAGATGGGTCTGGGGTTGGAAACTATGCAGATGAAGATGGGCCCCATCTAACTAGTAAAGAAGGGGGTTGCCCTAAAATCTATGGCCAGCCATGCCAGTCCTAGACTGACGTCTTGTGGACCCCACCCAATTTCAGGGCTGGACCTCCAGCTCTGGATGCCCTGCGTTAAAACCTAAGTTACACTTCAACCTGGGAACTTCAGCTCCAGATTCTCAGCCCTTGCAGTGTAACCCAGTACACGTAACTGTTAATGACCCTACCACTCTAGACCAGACCCCCACACTGTCCAGAGTCTATAGTCTAGGGGTTGATATATCAGGCAAAGATCCCATTGGGAAATTTAAGCTACAGTTCTTTGAACCCCAGAATGAGACTCTTTGTGCCTACAAGCACAGAGGCCCCCAAGCCCCAAAAGAATAAAGATAAATCTGTAGTCACAATAGTGAAGATTAAAGATCTAAAACAGACACTAGCCACAGAAACAGGTTATCAGGATGCAAATGCCTGGATGGAATGGATCAAATATTCTGTCCACACTTTAAACAAGACCAACTGTTATGCTTATGCGACAGGAAGACCGGAAGCTCAGATTGTTCCTTTTCCTTTAGGCTGGTCCACGGACCCAGTGGGAATGACATGCATGGTTGCTTTGTTCCAAGACTCTGAGGCTGGGAGTAATGCATCCTGCACCTCGCTTTCCTTGCTATTCCCAGTAACTAAGGGCTCTGCGGGTCAGCCCCCAGAGAGCCTTGACGCCGCCTGCGGCAGGGGCTAATTTCACTTCCTGCCTCTCTAGGTGGGGGAAGAACTTAGCCTCAGTTGGAAATTTGACCTGGTGCAATGAAAAGCGAGAATTCTCCTCATAAGCCAACCAAGCTGCTTTATTCATCCCACGAGCCAACATATGGTGGTAATGTGGACATCGCCTATTTGAGGTTCTTCCAGAGAATTGGACTGGCACTTGTGCCCTGGTACAATTGGCTATCCCTTTTACTCTGGCATTCCATCCCCATAACCTATCTCAACTATACTCTCCCTCCCAACACAAGAGAGATGTCTAACGAATGCCGGGAGGATCCTTTGACCCACACATATATCTAGATGCTATTGGGGTACCACGAGGAGTGCCAAATGAGTCCAAGGCTCTAAATCAGATAGCCACAGGTTTTAAATCTTTCCTATTTTGGTGGGTCACTGTTAATAAAAATGTAGACTGGATAAATTATATCTACTATAACCAACAGAGATTTGTTAATTACACTAGAGATGCCATTAAGGGTATTACTAAACAATTGCACCCAACTAACAGAATGGCCTGGGAAAACAGGTTAGCCCTAGACATAATCTTGGCAGAAAAAGGAGGTATCTGTGTAATGATTAGAGGACAGTGTTGCACCTATATTTCTAAAAACACAGCCCCTATGGCGCCATCATGAAAGCAAATAGTGGTTAGTCCAAGGACTAACCACTTTTTCCAATAAATGAGCTAAAAATTCTAGTATAGAAGATCCCGTTGGAGATTAGATGGAAAGATGGTTTAAAAAATAAAACAGACTTATGACCTCTATATTAACTTCACTTACTATAGTTATAGGAGTACTTATCTTAGTAAAATGCTACATTATCCCTTGCACCTGAGAATTAACTCAAAAACTAACAGAAACTGCCCTTACTAAACATAGTTCTTTCGGGCCCCCTCCCCCTTATCCTGGACAAATATTACTAGCCGACATAAAAGAAAATGGGAAATTTGAAAGTGAGACACCTTAAGAGTCTCAAAAGGGGGAATGTGGTAGGGGTCCCCAGCCACTGTGAAACAGAAAAAAAAAGAAAACAGGTAGAAATTCTATGGGAACTCTGTACCAGAAACTAAGGTTGTAAAACTGCTAACTTGCTTTATGACTTAACTTACTTGCTTACAAAGAACAGGCCTGCACCAGAAAGATTAAGAAATCAAGGCTGACATGCATGCCTGACCACTGCCTGCTCAAGATCCTGCCCCCGCTAGGAACAGAGATAACTACATTGTAACTGTGCTCCTCACCCTTCCTAAAAATGTATAAAAGACTGTTACAGTCTTTGTTCCGGGCTCAGAATTTGGACCCTGTCCTCTGAGCCTCACCGGTGAATACCCTGGTCTCTGGGTCAGTCATTAGGAGAATGACTCCTCCTGCAATAGCTGGGACTACAGGCACACGCTACCGAGCCCAGCTAATTTTTCTCTTTTTTGTAGAGACAAGGTATCACTCTTGCTCAGGCTGGTCTCGAACTCTCTTCCCCCTCCCCTAACCCCACCCCCACCCTCCCAGAGTGCTAGGATTACAGACATGAGCCACGGTGCCCAGCCTGGGATCCATTTTATAGCTGAGGAAACCAGGACTAGAAGTGGTGCAGGGGGGAAGCCTAAGGTTAACACAGTAGGGGAAGCAGGACTAGCTCAAGTCTGTCAGATTCCAAAGCTAGAGCTGTCCACTACACCACAAAACCAAGAATTTATTCAAAGCTTGGATGAATGAACATACGTGTTCTTGGAACACCTCACATAATTCTTAAAAAAGTTCAACGTAGTTGCGGCATGGTTCAAACGTCCATGTGTTTAATTACCTTGGATTTAAGAAGGTTACCAAAACAACCTAGATATTAGAAACATCAATGTTTATGTCAGCTTTAAAAAAAGGGATCACCCCTGTTTTAATCCCTGTTTGTATAAAAGACTGAAATTTATAGAAGAAAATAGATCAGAGGCTAAATTTCCAGATTCTCTCCCTAGCCAGCCCACGACCAGGGTTACCCAGCCCACACCCCTGTGGCCTCACGATGATGTAGGCGTCCAGGATGGAACGGTAGAGCGCCAGCACACGGGTGAGGTTAACAGCTAGCTGCCTCCTCTCCTCGTGAGAAAGGCCCCGGGCGGAGATGCCCGGCATTCCGAGGTCCAGCAGGTAGTGCAGGGAGCGAGAAGGAGGTGAGGAGAGATCCAGGGTCAGTACTACACGGGTCCAGGACCCGGGCTAGGCTCAGCTCTGCAGGAGGAACGGGAAAAAAGAATTTTGAGTTCGGTGCCCGACGCTGCCTTTCCGGGATCTCATTCTGGAGTTAAAGATCTAAGGTGCCCCCCTAACGTCACAGGTCGCGACGTCTCACAATGCGAAGGTGTCAGCGTCGGAGACAGGTGGGGCGGGGTGACAGTGCAGTGACGCCACAGAACCCTGCCGCAGCGCCAAACTCAAGGAGAGGGGCGGGCCAAATTCCAGGTCCCGCCCCCTCCCGTACACTCCTTCCTCCTCTCCCGGAAGTGAGGCCCGGGTATCCGGTGCGCTAAAGTTCCGGTTTGTCGCGGCCTCCCCACATCTTCGAGTTGTACCTCCATGGGGCTAGAGGGGCCGGGGAGCGCATCCCGCCCCCGCCCCCACCCACGCCGCCCCCACCTCCGCCGCCGCTGCCGCTCCTCACACACTCGGAATCATTGGCCTCGCTACCTGAGGTAGGGGCGCTGCGGGCGCGCGCGCGCCGCCCTCCGGCGCGTTCTAACCCGCGCGCCTGCCGTCCCGGGCCTCGTCGTCGCGCCCCGATTTCCGCATCCGGCTCCGGACGCTTCCGGTCTTAGCGGGGCCCATCTAGGAGGTAGGTTTGTGAACATGGAGGGACGGCCTCCACCGCGGAGGCAGTGTGCTTTTTGAAGTGGGTTACCCCGAGCCTCGATTCCACCCTCATCTGATAGGGGGTGTCAAAGGTCCTTACTTGAGAGAAGGACTTGGGTGAGATGCATGTGGAGATTCCCCCCACTCCCGACCTGGAGCCGAGGGAAAGGGATGCCTGGATTTGCATCTTTATTCGCATCTTTATTCGCGCTGCGAATGCCAGTGTAATCCAGAGTTCATTTACACCATACCCCTCATTGCCTTCGAGCATGCTTAGATGTTCCCTTCGCAGGCAAAGTATTAGAGCTCACCTATTCTGGCCTCCTAGACTCAAAGAGTTCGAGCTCAATGGGACCTCCAGCACCTTCAATTTACAAATGAGATCGAAACTTAGAGATGGGGAATGACCTTCCTAAGACCATATGGCTGGTTAATTGTGAGGCTTAGCCACAATCCAGGGTTCCTGGCTCACACCAGTGATCTTTCCATCATTTCATGTTACGTTTTCATTTCCCCTCTTTCTGAGAGATTGCTCTGATGTCTTTCCTCCCTTAAGTTCTATAGAGATTGGTCTTATCTCATTTTCCTCCCAGACCTATGGGCTCAATTACCAGGATCACTTTCTTCCCCAGGGTGTACTGCAGACCTCCACATGTGGGACAATGGGATTCAGCAGAGAATGAGTCCCCCATCCTCCTTTTATCTGTAAGCCACTCTTTCCAACTGCCTTTCCACCACCTGCTGTCCACATGTCTACCTTACTCCTCAATCTGGACTTTGGGGAACCTCCTCCCAAAAAGGCATTAGAAGGAAATGCCAAGCACCGAAATTTTGTCAAGAAGCGGCGACTCTTGGAACGGAGAGGCTTTCTGAGTAAAAAGAACCAGCCCCCTAGCAAAGCACCTAAGTTGCACTCAGAACCTCCAAAGAAAGGGGAAACTCCTAGGGGGGATGGCACTTGGAAGAACCCTCCCTTTCCCAAAAAGAAGAAGACAGCTGCCTCCAGCAGTGGGTCAGAACAGTCCATGGACAAGAAAACTGTAGTGTCTTGGCTGACCCCTGCCCCTTCAAAGAAGGCTGATTCTGTTGTAGCTAAAGTAGATTTGCTGGGGGAGTTCCAGAGTGCCCTTCCAAAGATTAAGAGCCACCCAACCCGCTCCCAGAAGAAGGCCCCTCAGAAGAAATCCTCTCAGAAGAACCCTCCTCAGAAGAATGTTCCACAGAACTCCACTGAAGCTCACTCAGAAAATAAATGCTCTGGAGCATCCCAGAAGCCGCCAGGGAAGATGGTGGCAATTGACTGTGAGATGGTGGGCACAGGACCCAAGGGGCATATTAGTTCCTTGGCTCGATGTAGCATTGTCAACTACAATGGAGATGTGCTTTATGACGAGTACATCCTTCCGCCCTGCCACATTGTGGACTACCGGACCAGATGGAGTGGTATCCGGAAACAGCACATGGTGAATGCCACACCCTTCAAGATTGCTCGAGGCCAGGTGAGAAACATAGGGCATGATGGTGGCAGTAAGGTGGGTCAAGAGAGGTCCAAGTCATATTTCAGCAAAGGATATCACTTTCAGAAGGTGACAAAGGTTTGTGGAGGGAGGGAGAATATCAGTTGATGAAGAAGTCCTGTTGGGGTAAAAAGTGGTGAAAGTCAGGAAGGTACAATTAGCTGTTATCACAAACTTCATTAGTCAAGACCTGTTTTACGTCCCAAGTGGGATCCTAATTTGGGGAACTGGGAATCTGCACAGAGAAATAACAGCCAGTGATGAAACTGGACAGAGCAGCAGGCATGAGTGTCAGGGGAAAAGGCTCAATTTGGGAATGCCTTGTAGAATTAGGACCTAAGGTTAAGAGGAAAGAGGTGGAGAGAGCTTCCCAAGCAAAAAGTAGCCTGGGGCAAACGTGGAAAGTTGGTAGTAGGAGAGGCCAGAAAGTTAACAGGTGGGGCATATTTGTGTAACTAGGACAGGGATCCGGCAGTGGAGGGCATAAAAGACAGGGTGGCCATGTCAGGTTCTCACCTCACTCATTCTAGCCCTGTGCTGAATATCGGGAACACAATGAATGAACAGGAAAGGAGGGTGAACTGGGAGAGGTGAAGTGAAGGAGAGCCAGAGGGGAGCCTGCTGCTTGGGAGGCCGCCAGAGGGCGCCTTTGGTCCATGTCATTGCAATTTCAGATCCACACTCAGCCTTCACTATACACACTCTGCTCCAATAATGCCTTATATGCTAAAGTCAGTTGGAGGAGGTTCATCAGATGTGAAGCGGCAGATTATTAGAAAATACTTGGAAGAAAGAGTTGAAGAACATCCTGTGCACAAAGGGCACAGCTAAGCAAGGGCTTAGAAGAGGTAGAAGATGGGATGGGTCAGAGACAGCAAATCTGCTCAGCTTTAATGAGGGTTATATGTTAAGGTTAATAAAAAATAAAGGTGGTGGTGGACAGTAAACTGTATGTGAAGTCAGGAGCACCTACATCTGGTTTTCATCATAAAGCACTTCCCCAGTACCCGAGCTGGGGTTATGAGACTAAGCTATATCAATGAGTCTGACCCCTTCAAAGGGGTCCCCTTGGCAGGCCATGCAGGACTATTGCTTTTGTTTACAACCTGTTTGGAACTGCATTTTGGGATTGGCCTTTAGAGCTGGTGGCATATTCTTCAGTAGTCCTCACTGGTAATACGTTTTCATGCTTTAAGATCCTGAGACAGGCCAGGCATGGTGGCTCATGCCTGTAATCCTAGCACCCTGGAAGGCCAAGGTGGGCGGATCTTTGAGCTCCAGAGTTAGAGACCAGCCTGAGCAAGAGCAAGACCCCATCTCTATTATAATTAAATAAATAAATAAACATATTTTTAAAAAATTGTTTAAAAAAAAAGGATCCTGAGATGGCATGGTAACAACCTGCCTGTAGTCTCAGCTACTCAGTAGGCTCAGATGGTAGGATTGCTTGAGCCCAGGAGTTTGAGGCCAGCCTGTACAATATAGCGAGACACCACATCTCAAAAAAAAGATCCTCACTTAAACCTAGGAGTTCAAAGCTTCAGTGAGCTATGATTACACCAGTGCACTCCAGCCTGAGCAACAGAGCAACACCCTGTCTCTTTAAAAAAAGAAAAAAATAACTGAAATGATAAGTTATTTTCTTTTGGTTATAAGACTAGTGTGAACAAGGTTTCCTCTGCAACCTTAGTCTATAAGTGATTCTCTTTTTTGAGGTAGTCTTACTCTGCTGCCCTGGCTAGAGTGCAGTGGAGTGATCATAACTCACCGCCACCTCGAACTCCTGGGCTCAAGTGATCCTCCTGCCTCAGTTTCCCAAGTAGCTGGGACTATAGGCGTGCACCCCCATGCCCGGCTAATTTTTTTCTATTTTTAATAGAGGTGAGGTCTAGCTCTTGCTGAGGCTGGTCTCGAACTCCTGACTTCAATCGATCCTCCCACTTTGGCCTCCCAGAGTGCTAGAATTACTGGCATGAGCCACTGTGCCCAGCCTTATAAGTGATTCTTAATCTTTTATGACTTGTAGATCTTTTGAGAATTTGATGAAAGCCATAGACTCTCTTCCCCCAATAATAACCATACACATCTATTTGCATATAATTTGGGGCTTCTGTTACCTCCCTGGAGCCCATTTTTGACTCCATGGGTTCTAGCCATGTGTCTAAGGCCAGGATAATGACATTAATAACAGTTAAAGGACTTTAGGTAGCAAGCCAGAACTGAACTAGATAGTTACATGAACATCTCAAATGTGAGTGTGATTTAGGATTGAAAGCAAATCTGTCACTGGGACGGAGACTAATGAGAAGGTAAGGAGCCACTGACAATGTGAGTCCAAACAGGGTTACACCATGGAAATTACCTACTAATGGGAAAGAGGAAAAGGAAGGTGGATTTCAGTAGAAAGAATACTTGTGGTAGAAGGCATTTCATGGATGAGGCAGGTAGGCATTTGGTGAAAAGAACCCAGAAGGAGTGATGGCCATGGTGGGCTTTCAGAATACATGGGTTCCACCTTTCAGTCTTCCTTCTCACCACTTCCTGTTCCATGCTTGTTCCAGATCTTGAAGATACTCACAGGGAAGATAGTGGTGGGGCATGCCGTCCATAACGACTTCAAAGCCCTTCAATACTTTCACCCCAAGTCCCTTACCCGGGACACCTCCCATATCCCCCCACTCAACCGGAAAGCTGACTGCCCAGAGAATGCCACCATGTCTCTGAAGCATCTCACCAAGAAGCTGCTGAACCGGGACATCCAGGTAGCCTCTCCTCATGTGCCAGCTGCCATGCCCCTAACACCCATCTTGGGCATGATAGAGGTTCTTGTTGCTGTCTCTCTCCAGGCTCTGACCCCAGAAGCCCTCTGATTGTAG
The DNA here is from genome assembly GCA_963574435.1 of Cheirogaleus major. Taxonomy (NCBI): domain Eukaryota; kingdom Metazoa; phylum Chordata; class Mammalia; order Primates; family Cheirogaleidae; genus Cheirogaleus; species Cheirogaleus major. The sequence continues at coordinate 43,497 of CAUYPO010087071.1, forward strand.
AGATCCAGGCAGGCTACTCTGATTGGAAGAGCTTTGGGTTAAGGGGCCCAGTAGTCTCTCTCCATCTGAATACAGGGATAATAATTCCTATTCTCAGCTTCATAAGGATTTTCCAAAGGCTACTTTGAAAAAAGAAAAAAGTCCTAAATGGGTATAAAACCCTAACTAAGAAAGGAAGAAAGCAGGTAGTTGTGGTGGTCTAAAAGGTCATGTATTGGATGCAAGGATCACTCATATAATTCATATACTTGGCATTTCAGGAAGAGGTGGCCCACCTCCAGGAAGGTGTGCACACATGTCATATAGAGCACAGTTAAGGAAGTGGGGATGGTAGAAGACTTAGAAGGGCTGTCTTTGATCTTTCTACAGAACTTAAAATAATATGGCTTACACGTATTGCTACAGGAAGGATTGAGGTAGACAGTAGCAAAGATTTCCTAGGAGTTAAACCCCTGAAGTTAGATAAGGAGTAGGGTGCCACCAGAGTTGTGTCTTTGTAGCCCACTAATTATGGAAGAAACTATGTGGTGGGAGTAGGGGAAGGAATGCAGAGAATCAGTTGGGAAGGGAAGAAACAGCTTATGGCTTCAAGCTCTTGTCTTTTTCTTCTCTTGTTCAGGTTGGGAAAAGTGGACATTCCTCTGTGGAAGATGCCCAGGCCACCATGGAGCTATACAAATTGGTTGAAGTTGAGTGGGAACAGCACCTGGCCCAGAATCCCCCAAAAGACTAGAGACAGTGGGGACACTGGTGATGTGGGGAGGCAGAGACAGCAGCCAGGAGAAACAGGACAGTGGACTAATGGACAGCTCTACTAACTCCATGTCTTTGGAAGCTAGAATTGTTGGGGAGAGAGAAGCTCTACCCTAGACTTAATATCCATTGAAATTTCACCTCAGATGTTGTGTCCTGTGTCTGATTAAATGTCCCATGGAAGGAGGAGTCTCCATGTCAGAACCCAGCCCTATACTGGTTACCTCTTAAATGGTGCTAACTATAAGTCCCAGGGTGCTTTGTGCCAGTCAAGCCTTTTGACTTTCAAGGGGCAGGGCATACTGGGAAGTGTAGTTTCCCAAACTGCCTTATCATTAGGGTGGCCATATGTCTCATTTTATGCCTTTTATTCTTGAGTAATTAACAATACCCTCTTTCATTCTCAAAAGTATCCTGGTTGGATAATAAATTGTATAGTCACATTACATATCACAGACTCTGCTTTTGGCTCAGAGTCTCCATCAGTGTCAAGATATTACCTATTCTTCCCACCTTGACTTCCAGAGGAGCCATAGCCAGTGAGGTTTAGTTCTCCTTAGGGTTACAAGGCAGTAAAGATAAGAGCGTAGCTTGGAAATGAACTTTTTGGATTTGGAAAAACAGTTTCTTTCCTAAGGTAATAGAGGATTTATTTCATTTAGATCCTGCTTGGTAGGTTAAAAAGAATTTAAAGTGTTTTAATAGTTTTTGGTCTTCTTTTACTTTGCTAAACCAAGCCTCTAAAAACTCAAATTATTCCCTTGATAAATTTTTATGATGGAAAAGCAATTGTGTAGTGGTTTCTTTTTAACTTCATGTTAAATAGCTTTGTCACAAGGTACTGTGGGGCTGTAGTTCTGGGGGGTGGGGGTATCCAAGGTCTCTGGATAGTACTAACTGACTTCTAGCCCTCGTTGGCTAGAAGTCATCGAGAAGCACTGACCAAGCCTCTGAGGGTAACCCATGTTACACACATGGTGCCTTGTCCTCATCCCTACTACAAATCAGTGACCACACTTAAAACAACACCCCAAGCCATGTGAACCCCCTCACACAGAGGGTGTGTGACCAGAAGAGTGAGGCACAGAATGAATCAGTGGGCATGAGGGAGGGATGGCGCGGGGGAGGAAGAGTGCTCGGTGACAGCAGCCTGGTTGCTGCTGCCAGCTATTCCTCAGCGGTACACACCCTCATCTTGAGAAGGTGAGTCATGGGTCTGACCTTGTGTCCATGATTACTGTCTGCACTCTTTCTTGAGAGAATGCGACTCCATGGCTACCCCAAGACTTTTTCTCTCTTGAGCACCCTGGTCTGGTGCCAGGGTCCAGAGTCACAGTCATGACTGCCTGTAGAAGGGAATTTCCTGCAGCCACACCAGACCCCAGACATGGTCTTCTGTCCTGCACTGTGGGGTCTGCTTGCATAGGCAGCTGTTGCGCTCTGAGCAAGTTGGTTCCTGTGGAGCCCAACATATGTAAGGGGTGCCAAGCATCCTTATGCAGTGAGAGGTGGGAATAATCCAGGAAGGCCACACCAAGAAGTAGGAATATACATGGAAGCAATTCTTAACACATTGTCATCAGTAAACTGGAAGATAACTAGGAAATTCTCATTTAACTTCAGTCTTCAGGATACTTGTTGGCTGGAACGAAATGGGCTTTGTGTGTGTCTTGGTCAAGTGGTAACTGGCTTTCATGCTCCATCCATCCCCAGGCCCATGTCTAGAAAGGCACGGGGGGGTCTCACTCAGTCCAGTGTTGGAAAGAGCTCAGTCTTTTTGCTCACCGAGAAGAACCTGGGAGAGCAGAGGACCTTGCAGACAGAGGACCTTAACTCTTTACTCCCATTATACTTTATGGTCAGAGCCCAGCTCACCTTGCAAAGGTGCCTGGACATCCCTTATACTTCAAGTCCCTTCCTTTTCCTGTCCCTCTGTCCCCAGGGTCCTGGCTTCATCTAATTATGGTAGACAAACCCTATTGTAGATTGTTGCCTGAATTCCAATCAGCAAGTCCCATTTTGCCGTAAATGTCAGAGTGGAGCATGTGCATGACAAAGTGTAAGCTCTTTCCGATAATACTCATTCTTTTCATGGCATAATGAAGTTTTCTAATACTGGGATCCTCTGCTGCAGGTGAGAATAAGAAAAGACAACATGTGCAAGAATCATATCCTGCCAGATATGCTTGTCATAGCCTAAAACTTCATTTAACAAAGTGGTCCTTAAAAGGGAAAGGGAGCATGTATTTTGAAATATCAGGCAATAGCACTGTTCCTCCCTCTACCCTTAAGCACTGATCTAGGGAAGGCTCCAAGGAGGAATCATTTGATTACTAGTTTAACAGATGATTACAGCTGACAGTAGGAAGGATCATGTAATTATGAACTTGCCCCAAGACACATTAGCCCAAGTTCAATTTTAGAGACAAACACCTATGAATGCAGTATGCCAGGTACATCTGTATATTGTAGTTCACAAAGCACTTTCACTTGCCAAGTGAGGAGCAAGTAGGTCAAGTCCACTGTACAGCCAACAGCTTAACAGCAAGTTAATTTGGGATTGTTATTTATTTATTCATTTTTTTAAGATGTGGTCTTACTTTTGCTCAGGCTGATCTCGAACTCCTGACCTCAAGCAGTCTTTCCGCCTTGGCTTCCCAGAGTGCTAGGATTACAGGTGTGAGCCACCACGATGGCCTACTTTGCATTAATACTGGGTTCCAAGCTTGATTTTGCCACTTAACAAATATTTGTGACAGTGAGTGAGTCACTTTGGTTCTTGGCATCTCAATGGTTCTAGTGCCAAAATCTTGGGATTCTTTTCCAACCTTGGTGTTTACCTGATGTTTGCTATCATTAATATTGTAATAAGAATGGCAACCATTTATTGAGTGCTTTGTGACAGGCACTGTGCTAATCCCTCCAGGTGCATTATCTCATTCTCTGTAAGGTAGGTGGTATTATAATTTAACACATGAGGAAACTGAGGCTGACAAAAGATAAGAAATCTTTCCCAGGCCAGATATCTGGAGGTTGGCTGTGCTGGCACTCAGACCTGCCAAGTCTGCCTGTCTGGAGTCTCTGCTCTTAACCACTGCCTTGCTCTTCTGTTAACACATCCAAGTGGTGTCTGGTGAGACTTGGAATCTCTCCACTCAAATATTTATGAAGCACCTGCTGTGTGTCAGGCATTGTGTAAGCACTAGGGAATCAGTGCATTGTCTTTGCTCTTGAGTTGCTCACAGCGACCTGAAGAAGAGAAACCAGTTGACTACTTTCAGTGCGCTGTGGCAAGTGCTGTCCAGAGTCATTGAAAGATTTAAAGCAGGGAGTGATGTGATCAGATTCATGTTTTTGGAAGATGATGATGGCAACCAAATGGAAGCTGGATTGGAGAAGGGCCATGAGATGAGTTCTGTTGGGATAATTTGGAAGAGCAATGGTGGAGGCCTGAATGAAGTAGGAGGATGCATCTGAACATCACTGAGGGGGTAGCATCAATAATACTTAGAGATCAGGGCAAGAGGATAAAAGGTTGACTTGATATTTCTGAATTAGGGGGAACAGCCATTCGCCAAGATAGAGAATATGGTGAGGAGAGAAGCAGGTTTTGAAGAAGATGAGTTGGGTATTCATTGGGTTGACTGAGCTGCCTGAAGATAACCCAAATGGGTATGTCCAGGCAGCAGCTGGATATACCACACTGGAGCTTAGCAGAGCAAAGAGATCTAGAGCTGGAAACTAAGGCTTGGAGACAGCAGTGTAGCAGGGGCATGGAAGCCTGAGATTGGGCTGAGGCCTTCCAGGAAGGAGCTATGAAAAAGAGCAGAGGGTCACGATCAGAGTCTTGGGGAGTACCCAAACATACACGCTGCTGGAGGTAGAGAGGACTAAGAAAGCTACCAGACAGGTAAGAGGACAACCAAGAAGGAGACTTTCCAGGAGGGAGGAGATACCAGTATCAGATTTTACAGAGAGAACCAGTAAGGTAAGAACAAAGAAAAGGGTCTGTTGTAGCCCTTCACCTGAGTAATGTTGGGAGCAGGAGTTGGGAAGGTAACAAAAGCTCAACTGCAGTGGGTTGAGGAATAGATTGGAGGTGAGGAAGGAGAGAAGTGGGTGTGGACTGCTCTTTCTTGGCTCTGGAGGGAAGCAGATGAGGGTCGCTATAGGAGCAGAGGGCTGAGGACGCTGAGGGATGGAGCCAGTGGGTCATAATGTAGTTGGGGAAGGGGTAGGTGAACGCTACTATGGATCCTGAAAGAGTAGGAGATGGGATCCCGAGTTTAGCCTTGGCCAGCGTTAGGGACACCTTGTCTTCTGGGACAGAAAGGAAAGAGGAAAGGGTAAGGGCAGGAAGATATGTCTCTTGGTGGTGGTGGAATAAAGTGATTAGCACATGGTAGCCTTGATTGCTCATTAAATTGGAGATAGGGTGGTCTGCTGAGAACGAGGGGGAAGCCAATGGGTCAGAAACTTGGAAAGAATAGAGATAATTTAGAGAAACCTGTGAGAAGAATGGGAGAGTGAGCTGTGCAAGGACACAAGGAAGGGCTGCTGACAATATCAAAGTCCCTGATTTGTGCCAGAAACTGAAGTTGCAGGGGCACTGCAAGCTGGTTGTGATTTTTTTTTTTTTAAACATCATTTGGCATCCCAAATATAGAAGCAGAGAGTTTAAATGATTCGGGCTGTGTAGGCTACAAGGCGAGGACGGGGTGTGGTTCCGGAGGCCAGAGTCTGAAAACGGATGGAGACATAGTAGTCAGTGTCCATGGAGTTGTTGAGTAAGCACTGGAGGTGCCCGTGGCTGCAGGATTAGAAGCAGAGGAAGACTGGGAGCCTGAGCTAGACCCTCAATGACCTGAGGTGGGCAGATGCAGCAAAGAAGGAAGAAAAGATGCAGTAAGTACGTGGTATGAGCCTTATAGAGTTTGAGGGAGGAGATTTCTAAGAGGGCAACTGAGGCATAGGAAGCATCATTGAGAAGCATGAGGAATTCTGAGCTCTTTCAGACAGTTGTTATGGCCTCAGCCAGGACCGTGTCACTTTCTTTATTATACCTGATTTTTAAAAAAATACCTCTCTTTCGTGTTTTTCCCTATGTTGTTGTTTTTCCCCCTCCTGTTCTGCTGAACAGAGTACCTCTCTGATACACCAAAGCTCCTACCAAGGACAGTTAAATAAGTGATTAAATCAATAACAAGCTACTGATGAAAGACACAATCAAGTATTTCTCTGAGCCTTAGTCATTGATTTTGGCTGAAGTCATTCACTATGTTTCATTCTTTTGTTTAAAAAATACTTATTTGAGCTCCAACTATGTGCCAGACATCGTTGTAGGCAAGCAAAGCCTACATGGGCATATCTTCTAATGGGGCCTTGGTAAGTGATATGAAGAAAAGTAAGAGTATAAGGCAGGTATATCTGTACATGAGATTTTACATGGGCTGTTTAGCAAAGACCTCTCTGAGGAGGTGACATTTGAGCAGAGACATGAAAGAAATGAGGAAACAAGTCATATAAATATCTGGGGTAAGAATATTCCAGACAGTGATAGGTACAAAGGCTGAGGCAGGAGTCTGCTTGTGTGAATAGGGTTAGGGTTAGGGTTAAGGTTAGGGTTAGGGTAAGGAGCAGCAGGGAGGCCAGCGCGTCTGGAGCAGAGTAAGCCAAGGGGAAGTAGTAGGAGATGAGGTGGGAGAGCAGGGAGAGCTAAGCAGGTAATACAGAGCCATGTAGCCCATGTAAGGACTTGGGCTTTTCCTCTGCATAAAATGGGGAGCCACAGCAGGATTGTAAGCAGAGGAGTGGTATGAACTGATTTATAGTGGCTGCTGTGAGGGAGAGAATAGGAACAGAGAGAATCAGTGCAAAGGCTTTCACTATAATTTAGGCAAGAAATGACAGGCATGGTGGCAATGGAGGTGGTTAGAAGTGGCCTGATTTGAGATAGATTTAACTTTACACACACAGATGATATTTGGTATGGTGGATGTTGAACAAATGTTTAATCGAAGGCTGACATCTTTGGCCTTTGAGCTCTTATCAGAGCTCCTGTACATACTGGCCCACCAAAGAGTGCTCAGGGAATGCATGTGCCCTCAGAAGCGGGGTACCCAGGTATGGTCATGGGTGAAGACTGGCTGCAGACACACTGGGAAGACACTGGGAAGTTGGGGGGTGCATGATCTCTTTTAGACAGTGAATAAATGGGTAAGTGACATCTACAGATGCTCCTTGACTTAGATGGGTATGTTCCCATAAATTCATCTTAAGTTGAAAATATAAGTCAAAAATGCATTAAATAGGGCCGGGCGCGGTGGCTCACGCCTGTAATCCTAGCTCTCTGGGAGGCCGAGGTGGGCGGATCGTTTGAGCTCAGGAGTTCGAAACCAGCCTGAGCAAGAGCGAGACCCCATCTCTACTATAAATAGAAAGCAATTAA
>CAUYPO010087073.1:0-30275 GCA_963574435.1 Cheirogaleus major
ACTGAGTGCCGTGGCGTCAGCCTAGCTCACAGCAAACTCAAACTCCTGGGCTCAAGTGACCTTTCTGTCTCAGCCTCCCGAGTAGCTGGGACTACAGGCATGCGCCACCATGCCCGGCTAATTTTTTCTATATATTTTTAGTTGGCCAATTAATTTCTTTCTATTTTTAGTAGAGACAGGGTCTCACTCTTGCTCAGGCTGGTCTTGAACTCCTGAACTTGAGCAATCTGCCAGCCTTGGCCTCCCAGAGTGCTAGGATCACAGGCGTGAGCCACCGCGCCCGGCCTCTAGATCAGATTCTTAAAACTGTAACCACTATCACCATGAACAGGCTACACAATCTTCCCCAAATAATGTCTACTAGAGAATGTGTATTTTTTGTAAAGTACATGTTTACACAATGTGAAATCTGAAAGAAACACATTTAAAAAGTGAAAATAGATTTATGTAACTGTTAGTTTAAGTAGTGACTAAAGGAACTTAAAGTGGGTGTGTAGGAGGGAATAAATGAAGTAATGTAGTTAAAAGGAGGCTGACCTAACAGAAATTAGACAATAAAAGACTAAAATAATTACTGTGATGAGAAGTACTTTCCAATTTTCATATTTATTATACTAAAAACTGAAGGCTTATAATCAGAATTATTTGAAATTGTTTAAGGCTAAGCATCCAAGATTATTAAGCAGTCTCAATAACTCTGATTAATTTCTTTGACTCTTAAAAATGTTTAGGTTAGGAGTTAAATAAGCTGTTTATGATGATGGAAGCAATGTTTCTCTAGCCAACCACTTTGATATATACCTCAAGTATGAATCATTCTTCTAATTAAAATGTTTATTATGATCTGATGACGATGTGATGGATGCCAACGGAATAGAACAATGGGATCAAACAACTTCTATTCAGCAAATTTAAAAATACCATTCTGCAGAATTCCAGTTGTCTGAGCAGAAATCAGAATTATTAGCTACATATCATGTCAAACTGTAGGAAGCTACCCAGGCATACACTAACCAAGACACTGTTGCTATGGTAACTAAGCAAATACAGCAAATGGCTACTTCATTAGTGACTCCAAGAAACTATAAATGCTAGAATAATAGATGAGAAATATCTGGCAGTATGTGGCCACCAATGTGGGCTGGGATTCAGAGAAAATTTCTTAAAAGAGAAGGTAAATTTTAATATGTTGTTTAAAAAATCAAGAAGAGAGATTCTTGTGCTAATTAGAGCCAAATCAAGCCAGGAAAAAGAATTTGAGAAAGAGTGGTCGAACTTTCAGGGAAGAAAGCTCCGTTTAGGACCAGCTGCTGTGGTGCTGATATTGATATTAAAGAATGAAACCACTGGGACTGTCATTAGGACTGGAAAGCAGGAAAGGACTCCTTATTGATTCGTGCCCTGTGGATAGGGTTTCAGGATATATGGTCTTTCTTTCTCCATCAAGGGATGAATAAAGAAGTGACAGGATTTCTGCACATGTTTCAACTTTGCAGTATTTAAACTTCAAATTCAAAAATGAAAATAAAAGCTGGATATGAACTTCTGTGGTACATTCACAAATGATTAATGCTAGAATTGGATTTATCCTGAAGAAGTTAAATTACCTAGTATTCCACATTCTTCTACTCCAATCTCACAGAAAACGAAAGCTGCGCACTAAAAAACAAAACAAAACAAAACAAACAAAACAAAAAACCCAAACCCAAACCTATGCTTTTGTCTCTTCCTTGTGAATTTACATTGTCACTAAGAACTTTTAGCTGATACCTTATAGGAACTAACACAAGATATTCTTATATTTTAGTTGATGTTATGACCTTTTGACGACACAATGCCACAAAAATAAAATCCTAGTTCAAAGTAAAGTGTTGTTATAATTATATGACATGTAGCTTGTTATGTAGAACATACTGTTACGAACAATTATAGCATCTCACGATGGACAAGTACAGTAGCAATACTAGTTCTAGTTAAATTTCTCACAAAACTACCATCATTATTGAAAAAGACTGGCAAGACACAAAACTTTCTGACTTCTAGTAAATACCAGGCAATGCTATGCTTGTTTTTGTCCTTGCTTTTATAAGTGTAAACGTCAAGTGGAAAAGTCATGCTTTACTAATTAAGCACCTCAGTTTATCCTCCCAACTTTCTTCTATTAGGTCCTTCTAATCCCGTCCTATTTACCTTAGTAACTTGTGCACACGTCTCCCACAAAAAACTTTCCTCCCAACCACTACCCATCTCTCTACTTTTCTAGTACTTCCTATCTGAATGGCTTTCTCATCAGCATTGCCCAAGATATACACATTAGTGCTGGAATCACCTCTTCTACCACACTCAAGCACCCTAACCACACACAGGTTGCCATTATTAAACTTTTTAGTCTAATTTCTTATGTAACTATTTTATCTTCATTGACAAACTGAAAGGCTTTTTGAGGGGTGGGTAGAGAGTGGGATGTGATCTATACCTTACATATATCAGTCCTTCTTTGTAGAGCTCAGAATAATGTCTAATTAGTGCTCTGAGTATTTCTTTCATTTTTTTTTTTTTTTAAAGAGATGAGGTCTTGCTATGTTGCCCAGGCTGGCACTGAACTCCTGGGCTCAAGTGATCCTCCTGCCTCTGCCTCCCAAATAGCTGGGACTACAGTGCCATTGCACTGCCTGGGTATTTTTGTTTTTTTAGTGTTCTGAGTGTTTCTAAAATAAAAATAAGAGATAACAAAAACCATTCCTTACATCACTGTATTTGTTCTTCTGACCAGGATTCCTTTCTATCAACTGCTAACATCTCATGTTCACCATTCCAATATCTTTCTCACCGCACCTTTTTTCCTCACACTGGATTATAAACAACCTCTCCAATTTCTATTAAATACATATTTACACTGTCTTCTCACCAGCCAACTTCTATCCCCAACAAAAGCCTCTGTTTTCAAACTGATATCACATCTCTACCATCTCTCAAAAGACTGTCAGAGGCAAGCCCCAAAGAGATAAATAATAGTGTGTAAGAAAAGCTGCCGCAGAGAGATGAGTAAAGCACACGAGGAAGATGGGGCAACTGCGGGAGGGGGAAGGCTTTTCTGGGAAGGTGATGGCCCGACTACGAGTTTGCTGTGCAAAGAGTGGTGGGGTGAGGGGCAGAAATGAAGGTGGTCAGTTCCAGGAATGATAAGTAATCCTCAGAAGCTCAGGGAGAGAAAGAAAAAGGGAAAAAGGGAGAGTGAGAGAGATTTATAGAGCAAGAGAACAAGAGGGGAAGAGAAAACAGAAGGAGAGAGGGAAGAAGAGAGGAGGAAGTCAGGCTGAAGCAGCTCTCACATGCCAACCTTAAGATATTAGGAACCAGTTGTTAAAGTGGGCGAGCTATAGGAAAGGTTCATTTAAACATGAAGATGAACTCCGGCAGCATTAAGGAGAATGAGCCAGGATACCCAGAGACTGGTGTCAGGGAGAACAATAAACAAGGGATGAAGTCAGAAAGCTGCTCAGTACCAGGGGTTGAAGGGAAGAACAGTGTGTGAGCACAGTAAGTGGCCACGAATTCAAGAGGTTTTGGGGGCCTAATATAAGGCTGGCATAGTGTCAGGTACCACAGGAGAAACCAAAAGGAAAAAGCTACTACCTAGTGGAGGAGTGGGCAAGACATGCTAGTATCCAAATGAAAGAGTCTCTGAACTTCCAAGGGTTCCTCATTGGTGATTCCTGGGATTTGTCACCTTTTTTTCTAAGCCTCTAGTCCTCCTTCTTTGCATGGCAAACTCCTCCCTGAGTCATCACCTCCCTAGAAAAATCTTCCCTCACTCCTAGGCATCTGCCCCCTTTCCCCACATACTTTACTCATTTCTACTGTAGCTCTCACTACAGGACTCAGTATTCCCATGGCCTCCTGAAAAGTGAGCACAAGCACGATGTTAAAGAAGGAAAAACGATCCAATTTGTCATTTACATTCCATTTAATATATTCAAAGTGTCTGTTACTTGTCAGGGACTACATTAACTACTGATATACACTTCTTCTAAAGTCCATTAGCAAAAACTATAATAGAAATCTTCAGTGAAAGCAAATGAAGGCAAGACTATCAGAGAGAAATCAAGCAAAAAAGTTTTAAGATTTTTTTTTTAAAAGCAGCTTTATGGAGGTATAAGTGACATAAAATAAATTGCAGACACTTAAAGTATATAACTTGATAAGTTTTCACATATGTATATACCTGTGAAATCATATGCTATTTGTTTTAGAAAAATTGCCCAGCCTTATATTAATAATCTAGGTTCCTCAGTGTGAATTTTGATCAACAAACTGAAATGAATATTTTTTAAAAAGTTATTATCTCTCTGATCAATGAGCTCAAAGTTTTATTTTATAATTTCAACTGAATAACTCCAGAAATTTCTATATATAACCAATAATATAATTTTATAGAGCTATGGTTACAACATGATATACATTCTGAAATTTACTTTTGGTTAGGTAATACAGTAAATATGGAATAGAATTTGTAAGGTACAAAAGGATACATGATTAAAAACAAGACTCCTCGTAGGCGCCCTGGATCCTTTCCTTGGAGGCAACCACAGACATAAGTTCTGGTACGTATTTCAAGATATATTCTATGACATTTTGGGTTTTTTTCTCATATAATCACCATTTACTTTATGATCATAGGTAGCCCATGAAAGGAAGAAAACAAGTCTAGAGGTGTATTTTTCCTAATTCCAAGAGAATCCGACAATTCCTTTATACTTGAGTTAAGTACAAGATCAGTTACAACATTGATGAGGAAATTCAAATTGAACTTCCTATAAACAATGAGGAAATAAAATTTCTTCAAATAAATAAGTAAAACAGGTACCACTGTCTCAAAATTAAAGGTTACATAACAATAAACCATTGTAATTAAAAACCAATTAGATTTAGCTGAGGAACTTCTTAAATGCATTTTAAGATACATTCTATGACATTTCACGTTTAAAGAATCCTTGGGTAGAAATGTTTTGCCTTTGCTCTAGCTCTCTCTGTACTGCTGCCTTTGGGAGATGGCTTGTCATAGGCCAATGTTATTCTGATGGGAAAGATTAATTGTTGGTGAGGTATTTAAGAAATTATACTTCCAGTCAACTATAGTATTCAGTCATTTTATCTCAATATAAAGGCAATAAGTAAAAATATAAGCCAGTGATTAAAAACAAAATACTTTTGAGATAGTTTAAATTACAGATAAAAATAGCAATCAGGTTAAATATGGCATTATATTGTTCTTGTCCATATGTTATTTGAAAGCTGCACCTCCTTGTTAAGAATTCTTTATCTGCTACACTAGTATTTCTCAAAACATACTCTAAGAACCATCAGAATCATCAGGTTGCCTGCTAATAAGACATATTTCTAGCTCCAACTCAGGTCTATTAAGTCAAAAACTCTTAGGACTAGGCCCTGGAATCTACATTTTTAATGAAGGCCCTAGCTGATGTGTATACGTACACGAAGTCTGAGAATAACTGGGTACTGTGTAAGCCCCATAAACACAGAAATCCTGTCATTCTTATTCACTGCAGGCACAGTGCCTAGCACAATGTCTGACAAAGATGTCTCACAATGTATGTTGGAGGTTTAATGAATTGGGATTAACTGCAGAATATTTTGATATGTTGTCAGTACTCAACTGATTTTGAAACTGCATGCTTCATCCATGATAGAGACTTGAATAAAAAACAGACAAACAGCTTTGGCAATCAACAGCTCAATAGAGTTCATTTACTTGCATGATTCACTTTCAAGCAAAGCACTTGGAAAGATGTCAGGAAATTTAATTAGCAATACTTTATTATATATTTGAGTTTCAGATAGATAGTACAAGTGTATCACATTAACGACAAAGACCAAGTGACCCAAAGGAAGGGTTGCAAAACCAGATAGTCTACATATTTTCTATTTTGTGATTTATTAAATACAATGATATCTGCTCTAACCAGAATCAGGAAAAGAGCAAAAAAGGGGCATCTCAGCAACCAAAACAGATGTCCCAAGGCCAAGCATGACAGCTTTGGGCACTTGACTCATAGGCGAGCCCATTAGACCTTCACTCAAGACCTATTCAGTCTTCTTTTACACACACTATTCATTCTAATGGAATTTTTAAACTGGATGCTTGGCTCACAGGAAATTAAAAACACTAAATCAGAAGGAAGAGAGGGGCTGCAACAGGCAGTAACACAATCAACATGACAAAATGATAGCTGACATGAGGGGACTAAAGAACTCAATAAAACAAGAAAAGAACTTGCAAAGTACAATACTCTGGGGCCATCTTGTGACGGGGCAAACAACCTTCCTCTTCTTGACAGTTATTGAAGGCATCTGCCACATAATTCAAAAATGGATGTTCACATGAAAAACAACTAAGTTAAAGAGAAGGCTAAATTATGTTCTCAAGAAACTCTGTATATGAGGCATGGATATAGTAAAATATGAACATAGTTTAGAAAAATTCTTATTCATTAAAGTGAATTTAAAAAAGTATTTTAAGTTACAAACTTTTAATAAGAGTTTAATAACAACTTAGAAAACTCAACTATTAGAAATGACTTATTCATCTAAAATAGCAGGAAAGAAAAAGGTATAAATGTACCAAAGGAACAGAGATAATTTTCAAAACAAAATGTCCTTTTAAAATTTCAGTTATTTCTTTGTCAACATGGCTAGCAAAAGTTATTCTTATTTTATATATTTGAAAGACTATATAGCATATACACTGTCATTTATTCACCATTTAGAGCCCACATAGGGATTATTTCTAGAAAAGTCATGGTGCTGTATTCTGAGAATTATTTTTATCTTGAAGGATAATTTTTTTTAATGAAAAAGGAATATTTAAAGTTATATATTACAAAAAAATAGTGGTACTGAAATGCACTAATGCACAAATAATAATGTCTTTTTTTTTTTTTTTTTTTAAATTGAGATAGAGTCTTGCTCTGTTGCCTGGGCTGGAGTCCGTAGTGTCAGCCTAGCTCACAGCAACCTCAAACTCCTGAGCTCAAGCAAGCAATCCTCCTGCTTCAGCCTCCGGAGTAGCTGGGACTACAGGTGTGCATCACCACTACGTCCGGCTAATTTTTTCTACTTTTAGTTGCTTGGCTAATTTCTTTCTATTTTTAGTAGAGATGGGGTCTTGCTCTTGCTGAAGCTGATCTTGAGCTCCTGATCTCAAGTGATCCTCCCACCTTGGCCTCCCAGAGTGCTAGGATTACAGATGTGAGCCACCACGTCCGGCCTTGGTAACGCAAATAGAAGTTTAAACTTCCAGTAATTTAACAAACTACAATAAAACACCATATGGCATTCAATGTAATTATGTAATAAGAATCGAAAATTCTGTGAACAATAGCATTTGGCCATCACTACACCCACCCCCTCCGAAAGTGGTGTGTGTACCAGACAGTACCGGTAAACAACAGTTTTATAAATTAACTGAAAAGATTCTTGTTCATCCCTCATAAGGGATGTGTGTGTGTATGAGTTTCTCCTATATTAACTATATTATTTTGGACTATGAAATCAAGTCTTAAAAGCTAAAAATCTAACCATAGCTAATGAAGTAGAATTAGTATTTACCTTTTTGAAACTACACAGAATGTTACTTATCAAAGAACAAATTATCTACAACGAGCAACGCAAGTGCAGGAAAAATGTCTTATTCACCTTTTCATTTCTGAGTGTCTGGTACATAGTAAGATGCTCAAGGTTTACTGAATGGGTTTATATAAATTTGTGAAGTTTGGGCTGTAAACCTTTGGTATTATGGTATATGATATGGATTCTAAGGGGAAAACTCTGCTTATCCTACAGTATTAACTTTAGTTTTAACAGGTAATGACATCTTTAATTCCTTATCCAAGCTATGGTACCTAGATGTACCATATGTATGTATCATGATATGTAGTAACAAAGACAGGCCATTTTAAAGAGAAAAGGATTTCTTTTCATTGAGATTCTAAAATTAACTTTGGAATAAGTTAAAGTTAATTCAACTTTAGGAGAAGTCAACAAATAAAAAAGTGTTAGAATTTAACAAAGGAAAAATATTCTGTTAACTTCAGACAAATGTCTAAAATGAAAGAAGCTAAAAAGATTATGATACACATTCATTCATGCAACAAATATTTATTGAGCACTATCATGTGCCCGGTACTATGCTAGGTGATAATGGTCATAGGTCATAATTAATTAATTAATAAAGATATACAGTGATGAGTGTTAAGAATACAATAAACCTGGGTAATGGCCTAGCAAGTCACTAGGCAGTGGTGGGGGGAGAAGGCTATACTATTTTACCCGGGCATGGTCAGGAAAGACCTATCTGAGGAGGTACCATATCAGCTGAGGACTGCATGGTGGAAAGGAGGCTGCCACTTCAACATCTGGTGAAAGACTTATGCATAGGCATAAAGATGAGCCCGGAGATGGGACTATTCTTGTTCTATATGATGGACAAAAAGGTGGCCACTTTGGTTGTTACCTACTGAATGAGAGAGGAATGTGGTCAAAGAAGAGGTTGAAAAAGCTTCAGATCACAGAGTTTCAAAGGCCAGATCATGCAATTTTAGTTTAACTGCAATAGGCAGGCAAGTAGGACAATCGGGTCTACACTAATGACTCTGACTGATCTATGAAGAATGGACTAGAGGGGAAGCCACTAGTCAGGAGGCTACTGCAGCAGCAGAGGCAGCTCCAGCTTTATGGATAGGTATCCTATGCAGTCACACCAGCCCCCATTTAGAAGAGCTCTGTGCCTGATTTAATGCACCATTGTCATTGTTCTGAAATTCTTAATAATTATTTATGAACAAAGGGCTCTGTATTTTCACTTTGCACTAGGTCCTGCAAATTATGTAGGTCAGTTTTGAATCTATATTCAGGAGCAAAAATGGCAGCTTAGACTAGAGTACCTAGTGTGTGGTACCCTGAATCCTATAGGACTTGATGATGGCCTAGACGTGTCTTGTCAAGAAAAGAGTAATCATGGATAACTCCCAGGTTTTTTGCCTAAGTAACTGAGTGCAAATGGGAAAGCCCAGGGGTGAGGAGGACACTGTATTACAGGTGGAAGGATGGGTAACAACCAGGAATATAAATTTAGGTGTGTGAAGTTAAGACATCTAGGAGACATTCAAGTGGAGTTATCAAGGGGAATGTTGTATATATAAGCATAAAGTTCAAGAGAGAGGTCTAGGCCAGAGATACAAATTCTGGAGTTGGCATATGTATGCATATATATATATATATTTTTTAAGTGGATGAGATCACTCACCAAGATAATGTAGGGGGGAAAGAGTTCAGGATATAAGTGGGAGCCTACAAAGAAGAATAAGGACAATAACGAAAGGAGGAGTGTGCCAAGAACAGAGCCCTGAAGGAGACACAGGAAACTCCCTCAGAATAAAATATACTTAATCAGTGGCTCTTACTAGATCACTGCCAGCCTATTCAGACTGGTATTGAAATACTCTATCATCTAACTAACATACCAGGCAAATTTTATGTATTCCTTTATGTATTTATTTCTTCCTTACCAGGATGATCTAAGATTCCTAAAACATTACTATTGCTTTATCCTGATTATTCTATGCCTGACATCCATCTCTCCTTCCTTTCTTTATCTATTCAAAGTTTACCGAGTCCCTTCTCTGATGTCATTATATCAGAATTTTATGAAACCTAGTATTTACTACCTGTACCAACCTTTCATAAACCAGCATAAAGTAATACCCTAAGTTATTAATTACATTAAATTAGTAAGATCTATTTTCCAAAAAAGATAAACTCTGGTTGTTTTTTAATGTTACACTGTTTAGCATACATTAGATGCTCGGTAAATATCTGTTAAACAAATGAGTAATAAATGGCACTTGAAGCTATGAAACATAGGAAGTAGATAAATCAACTTGGCATGCAATAGCTTAAAAAGGAATGACTCATTTGTGATCAAACCCTGGGCAGTCTGTAAGATACAAAGGCATAAACCCAAGTCACATACCTTCCATTCCTTCCTTTACTCAACAAGTATTTACTGTGCACCTACGAGGTGCCAGGCACCCTTCTATTCATTAGAGACACACGTGAAAATGAATCAGAAAAAAAGTCTCGTCCTGCATTTTAGTGAGAATACCATCCAATGGCATATTTTGTTTTGAATAACCTTATTAAGCCCACATAATCCTTTCCCATTTTTCTGACATGTCTACTATTTTTCAGTTTGAAAAGTTTCTGCCTGAACATTATTAGTTCCTTCCTTTGGGTTTTCTTCAAATATATAAGACATTATAAGAAAAGGGTTTAGACATTCTAAGGCTTTTAAGTCATAAAAAAAATAGCGTACAATATATGACAACTGTAATATCTGGGGTGTATTTCAGAGAAATATAATAGATCTTCAAAATGGCACAACTACTAGCTTATCAAAACTACCCAGAGCTTTACAGATTTCACATAAACTTCACGAAAGTAAAATAATAAACTCCACAGACACATAAAATCATTTAATGTTCTACCTCTCTCCTGCAGATATATGGAGCTTTGAAATTCAATTAAATCATGCTATCAAAGTTCATTTTCAAAGTGTAAAATCAGAAATTAGATAAAAATCCCAAACCAAAACAATGAAACAGTTATACATCTTATATAAATCTTATAATTGCTATCATATTTATTTTACAATGTAACAGAACCATAGTACTGCTGGTTTAAGTTGGGGCTTTAGGAGCAAGGGTCATCCAATATAAGAGAGGAGAAAAAGAGTACGAGCTCCCTTCTCTTCTCCTACAGATAAGCTAGGCAACTTTTTGAACCTGTTAATGCCAGATGAGGCAGCCTGCCACCTAATTCCTTTGGAATCGACTGTACCTGGATTCAAATTCCAACTTTGCCATTTACAAATTATGACATTGGGAAAATCATTTAACTTCTGTACAACTCAATTTTCTCATTTGTGAAATGGAAATTAGAGTTTTTAAAAATAAGATATAACTAAAAAGAATATCTAATTCATAAACTATGAAGCCATTTAAGAGTGAGGGACCCACCACGTAGGCTGAACATCCTGCCTAAAGGTCATTTCCGCTAAGCAGTCTTTTTAAAAGAAATAACATCTTCTCTTTCTCTACTTATAAATTCTTATAAATTATAAAATACTTATAAACTATTATAAATACTTATAAATTCCTTAAATAATTCAAGTTTTCTTTGCAATACATCCCATGGCAATTGCACTAGAGTCTCAAGCAAGACAGATAATATGCAACGTATTTATGAGCCAGGTCTTCTTTAACTTTGAATGCCAAACTGCTAAGAATATTTAAATCCTGATCATCCCAAAGTCTAAATTAGTTTTTCCAATAGTAAGATAAAGGCTTGATTAACAGCATTTAACAGCCCCAGACCATTGACTACCCTGCTCATCATTCAATGTACTAAAATGGGACCCTCTTTTTCTAACAAAGAAATATGTGGTGTCTTTCCTTAGTCTTCAAATGATTCAGAAAATCACAGACCAAGGGTTAAAAGTTCCAGTACCTGAAGGGACTAGGCAAGTTTATTTAAAATTACTTAACTGGTAAGAAAGTAGGACACGTAGGCCTGCAGCAAACTATAGAGTGCAGCTCCTTCCTAGGTTTGCCCGTTTAGTAGTGCACATGCCATGTTAAAAGGGCACATTCATATCAGAGGCAGCAAAGATTTCTATTAATTACTGCGACAATTTTCTGGCAGATGGCAGTAACTTCTTGTTTAACAAAATCTGTAAATTAGCACAATTTTATGACAGATAAAAATAAAAACACTTGAGGAAGGAGTACCATTTTCTAATTTGTACAAAGGCACCATATGGACTAGTCAGTGACGGTCCTGGTCCTGCCCAAGGGAATTTGGCCACTTCTGCAGGTCACCTTCAGCAGTCAGATTTAAATCCTCAGAACAGCTCTCCAACAAATGCAGCTAGCTAGGCCAGATCTGCTCATCTGGTCCAGGAAGCAGAGATGGTTGTCCTGGTGACAAATCCTCAGGCAAACTAAAACAATTAGTTAATTCTGTGTTTGGGGCCAACCTATAAATGGTATAATTTCAATGACTTCTCTCCCTTTCCCATGTAAAAAAAAAAAAAAAAAAAAATCTGCCCATTCAAATTCCTGGAGCAGGTAATCTAACGGATTTTATTTCATACTTAGTAATAAAAGGTTTAGAATCAAATGCCCAGTTTGACTTATGCCCATTCATTTTTAAAAAGTATTCAGAATTGACAGGCTAGAAAGGATCAGAGAGCAAGATGAAAAGTAGATGCCTAAAGATAGACATTGCTAAGGGAGAAAAGTGAAAAAAGGAGATGACCGGATAATAAAGACAAACTTTCCATGCCTCACAGTTTTGCCTAAGGTTAGCCCAATTGATTTTCAACTGTGAGTGAACAAAGAGAAATTGTACACTGAGGTATTTTTATCCTGCAAGCCTGTAAGGCTTTGTAGAAAAACACCACCACATGCCAATATTGTTTGTCAGAACTTGTAATTTGAATCTTAAACACAGCTAAATGCATTTTTAAAAAAGAGTATCAATTCTGGAGATTCATTAATCAAGGTATAACTCTAAATCCTTAACCTTAAAATGCCGATCTTTGCTAAGTTCCTCTCCCAGTGTTTACTGAACACAAAGTTCTTAGAACAAAGATGAACAAGTCCCTGACTTGAAGGAGCTCACAATCTAGCAAAGACATAAACAAAACTAATAAAAGTAAAATAAAAAGCAAAATGTGATTAGTGGCTTATTAGAAAAAATATAGCAGGAGCACGGAGGAGATGGTACTTTCCTGCGTGGAGAGAGAGAGAGTGAGTCAGGGAGATCTGACATCTGAGCTGAATCTCAAAAGGATGAATAGAAGTTTGGCGAGCAGAAAAGCAACAGAGAACATTGCAGAGAGTGAGGCATAAAAGCACAAGATGCATCTGGGAAGAGTGCAAATGACTGCTTTTGATACAGGGTACACTTGAGTAGGAATGGCAGCAAAACAGAAGAGGCCAGAGCCCCGAGGAACTTTCCGTTCTATAGCCTTTAAAAATATCTTTAAAAAAAATTTAATTAAAAAAAAACAGCTCCACATTTTAAAAAATCACACACTTGGGTACCTCAGAAGAATCACCACCTGAGGAACATAAGAAAGCA
This sequence comes from Cheirogaleus major, assembly GCA_963574435.1. Lineage (NCBI taxonomy): Eukaryota > Metazoa > Chordata > Mammalia > Primates > Cheirogaleidae > Cheirogaleus > Cheirogaleus major. The sequence continues at coordinate 13,225 of CAUYPO010087073.1, forward strand.
GGCAGAAGAGGTGGGGAATTGCAAAGATGAAAAGATGTTCAGGGTGAGACAGCTCTCAGGTACTGAAAACACTCCTCCCTTTCTCCTAGCTTAAAGTGAAAATATCACAGAGCTCAAAAGAAGAAAATTATATATACAAAACTTTTGTTTGTTGTTTAATTATATCAGTGCTTTAACATTTTATATATAGTCCCAATAGCTTTTACAATTGTTTGGAAATCCTGGTTTTATCACAATAGTAAATCAGGTGCAGTCTACAGCTCAAGATCTGTGGGAGGGACAGCTGCTAATGCTCTTGGAAGGAAAAAGGGTGATCTCTACCCTGGAGTTTTCCTAAGGAGTCTTTCTTACACCAAACAGCATTCCCTATGAGAACCTGTTTTTACTCTTTTAAAAAATTTGGGTAAAACACCTTGGCTAGCTTTCTGTGGTAGTTTTATCTCACTGGCATTTTTGTACTTTATTACAGCTATTTATAATATATTTTATATCGTAAATGACTGCAGTTTTAATGACATCCAGCTTCTTTGACACAATCCTTCACTTTTAAGTAGGTAATAAAAAGGAGCAGTTCAAGGGGAAAGTATGCAAGAACAAGGACACTTACAGTAAAGACAGCTGCTTTCTTGAATTAGTGCTTAAGAAGGCCTTTTTGTTCCCTAGATTTAAAAAACCTTTTTTTTTTAAATTAAAAAAAGACTTAAGGCCAGATGTAGTGGTTCATGCTTATAATCCTAGAACTTTGGGAAGCCAAGACGGGAAGGTTGCTTGAGATAGGAGTTCGAGACCAGCCTGAGCAACATAGCAAGACCCAGTTTCTAGTTGGTTAGTCAGTTTTAAGTAAATAAATAAATGAATGAATGAATAAGTAAATAAGACTTATAGCTCCACATTTAAAAAAAAACAAATTTGGGTACCACCGGAGAGTTACCAGCCAAAGTTTCACTGCAAGAGAGGATAAGATTATTTCCAAAGACAATTTAGGAAAATTTCAGGATTATTGCTCTTTACGCTTTCTAAAAAGATTCTGAAAATCCAATAGGAGATTTATAAACTAAAATCCCACGAGTTTCTGATATATACATACAATTGATGGTAGCCACAACATGGAGTCCTTGAAGACAGAGAACAGAATAGATGAGAAGATTATGAAAAGAGACTTTACTCACTTCCCTGGGTGTGAATGTGGAGAATATCCAGTTGCTCTAAACTATCCCTTAGGATTTTTGCTCTGAAAAGAGATTTTTTTTTTTTAAAGAATGGGGGTCTCACTATATTGTCCAGGCTGGAGTACACTGACTATTCACAGGCGTGATCACAGTGTACTACAGCCTCGAACTCCTGGGCTCAAGCTATCTTCCTGCCATAGCCTCCGAGTAGCTGCAACTACAGGCATGCCACCACGCCCAGCTCTGAAAACAGGATTGTTGTCATGGACTCTATAACAAAATCTTCAGATTTTTTTCTCTCAGATGTAGTTTTCTTTTGGCTTTACTTCTAATTCAAACTTGATTAAACTAATTTACCTACCTCAAGCCAGGGATTTAAAAAGAATCTCTCTTTTGTGCAAGTCTCTTCTCTCATGAGAAGACAAACTGGATAGGGTTGGGAATATCTTCAGTGGTTTTTAGGACAGGTTATTGTCTTAAGACTAATAGTTAGCACTTCTTGAGTAAATACTCTGTGTCAGACATCCTGCAATCGCAGAGTAGTATTTTATTTAATCTTTATCACAACACTGAGAAAAATGCCATTATCCCACTTTACAGATGAGCAAATAAAGGCATGGAAAGGTCATGTACTGTGCCCAAGATCACACAGTCGGTAAATGTTTTTTTTCTTTTTTGAAAATGTCCCTTGAGTCATATGACCTTAATTATTGAAGATTAATAGAAAAATGCTTTTTGATAAAACTATTTTTAGTTTATTATTCATTTTGCTATTTAATAAACTTTAGATAAAAATTCACATGAAAAATTAGCACAGCACTATCACATTCCCAATTTTGTGTGGCTACTGGGAAGCACATAACAGTTTATGTTCACCCAGAGTGCTTTGCTCAAACCTAGAATTTCTAGTATTAATGTTCTAACTGCCAGCGCTTTCATTATTTGACTCATCTTTTATTTCTTGTTTCAAAAGTTAGCATTTTAGTACACTTGGGCTACTCATAGAAGGGGTGACCACATACATGTCCTAGTTTACCTGGGACAGTTGCAGTTGACGTTGTTGTCTCAGTGTGGTGTCCTTTCCGGTTAGTGCCTGCTTTCATTACCAAAAGTATCCTGTTTGGAATGATAAATTATATGACCTCCCTATTTATAATTCACCTGGAGCTCCTTTTTTAAATATGAAGAGACATAGATAAGGCAATCATCCTAATACATAAGAAAAATCACTTATAAAATTATTCCTTATGAAATTTATATAGGAATAAGAATCAAGATTACAAGTACTAAATTCAGGTTAAGTATCCTTCAGATGCTTGGGACTGAAGTGTTTCAGATTTTGAATTTTTTTGGATTTTGGGATATTTTGCATTATACTTAGCATCCCTAATCCAAAAATCCGAAATCTGAAATGAGCATTTTCAATAAGCATCTCCTTTGAGTGTCACATCAGTGCTCAAAAAAGTTTTGGATTTTGGATTAGGGATATTCAACCTGTATATTCAAATACCAGTTTAAACGTGGTGAAAAGAAAGTGCTTCAGTTGCCGTTATTACATTAAGCAAAAATTTTATTTGCAGAAACTTCTTCTAGGCACGAATCTGTTTCACTCGCATGAATCACATCACCCACAAATTAAGTAAAGATCAACTGAATAAGGGAGTCCTTTTTCCTCTTCCATTACAGGAAGATATTCTAAGATATTTTTTGCTATATACATGACATTAGGCAGGTATGGCATGGTAATCTTTCCCCAGGAAAGAATGTGAATCACAACGTGCTTCCTGCTGTCTGGATTCTTAGCAAAGAAAAAAGGCTCAGATTTTTCTCTCCTCTACACATTCCCACAAGGGAGGATTTTCTTACTTTTTGACAAAAATCCACAAACACTGACATAATTAAAAATGTTCAGATCAATCCAAATTAATATCCAATAAAGAGAAAGTAATAGAGGTGTGGAAATATTTTTTTCTTCTCCTTATGAAAAGTTAGGTTGTCACAATTTTAAGACTGGCAAACAAAGTTATTGAGTTTTTCTTTTTCCTTTTGATTTTCTTGGTGTCTACCTGGATTCTTGCAGGATTTTTTATGATGTGATGGGATCTGACGAAAGAAAATTACAGCATAATAATTTCTTGGTTGGAATTTCAGCAACTGAAGGGTTTACATATTTCTTGGGTTAACTGTGTGTATTTTCTAGTATGTATTTAATTTCTACCTTAATCTAAATGAATGACAGAATCTTACTAACTTACATTTAATATGGAGGTTATAATTCTCATAACATCTGGCTAATTTATTAGCCAAAATTTAACAGCAGAGAGCTATAAGATTTACTACTAAAATTAAATTCTCACCAAAATAAGATTAATCATTCTTAAAGAACAAAATTTATAAATATTAAATACACCTTATTAGCCATTTATGTTACTAAGAGTGTAGTTCAGCTGCTGCTTGCTAAAATACAATATAATAAAAACTCACTGAATAAAAAAAATAGACTCATAAACTTAAAGAAAGAAAAGTCTATTTTGATAAAAAGCCTCTCCTTCCTTTTTTGGAAATAGCATCTTTGCTCTGTCACCCAGGCTGGAGTACAGAAGTACACTCACAGCTCACTGCAACCTTGAACTCCTGGGCTCAAGCAATCCTCTTGCCTCAGCTTGCCAAGTAGCTAGGATTACAAGTACTTGCCACTGTGCCCAGCCGATAAAAGAGCTTTCTCTTCTAGTCCTCTGTAAATGGAAGACTATTCATTTCTTCCTTTGTATTTTGAAAAACTAATTTTTATTGTTGAGGGAACGTTTCTATATGCGTGTTATAATCACTTCCTCCTTCTTAGAGCAAGGCATGTGTGCATGCGCACGCACACAAATATGTATATGAATAAAATGGAAAAATCAAGTCCAGGATTCAAGTAGTTCTGAGTAAAAAAAATTAAATAAAGCTGAATGCTGATGATTCCCATGTTTCTGTACCTATCTCTACTACTCCTTTCTATTTCAATCCACTTCAACCAACAAATACTTTTATAATAGATATTATTTGTAACGAACTATACTAAGTGCCGAGAACACAAAGAAGGAAGGACAGGACGGAGAGAGAGTAAGAAGGAAAAATAAAAATAAAACTCAAAGTCTCCGCTCTCATGAAGTACATAATCTTGAGAAGATGGAACTATGTACTACCTAAAAAGTAGAAATGCAGACATTTACATATAACATTAAAGAAGAATAAGTTTATGGAAGTGTAGAAAGGAGGAATGGAAGATCCTAACTGGGGTAGGGAATGGAAACTGTGAGGATGTTTTGCTGAGTAACACTGGGTTGGTTTTAAAGACTCAGAAGGATCTTGGCAGAGGGTCGATAAGACGTTCGAGCATGTAAGTAACAAATGCATAAGATAGGAAAGCGCCTAGCATATCTGAGATGACAACTTGTAGTGTGATATAATTATAATATGTGATGTCTATGTAAAAGGGAATAGCTGAGAGTGAAATCAGAAAGTGAGACAAGAGCCAGGTTACAAAAAACCTGAATGTCACTGAAAAGCAGGCAGTCAGAAGGAGCCCCTGAAAAATTCTGAGTGTATGTGTGAAATATCTAGGTATAGGATATCTCAGACTTGCCAATTCTGTTCTCAAACAGTTTTACTTTAATGGCACCTACATCTGGAAATCTGCCTTTCTATTTTACATTCAATAGCACATTTCTATTCCTTTCTCCACTATATGTCAGTAAATAGACTCTCTAGATAATCCTGTGTGTGTGTGTGTGTATGTGTGTGCGCGCGCGCACGCGCGCGTCTGTCTGTCTGTCTTCAAGTTCAATGACTGTGAGCTCTCTGGAGTAAGAATAGTATCTTCTGATTTTTTAAAAATTTGAGCTTCAACTTAGTTATAATATTGAGTAATTATCCCTCTCTTCTTATCAGTGTAAACCTTCCAGTGCAATTCATAGGACAAGAGGGAGCAAAGCTGGGATGTTCACAGTAGGAGGTACACCCAGGCCACAAGAGTCACCAACAACTAAAAAAATCCCCCACCCACAACCACAGAAGTTTGAGGTGAGCTTATTAAGTCATACTGACTCTACCTCCAACTATCCTCAAAATCTAGACTCTCATCTCTCTTCTAAAACCACCCTGTTTAGTCATTTTGTACCTGGGTTATCACAGCAGCCTCTAACTTATCTCCCTGCTTCTAGTCTTTATACTATGGCCAGAATGATCAGAATGATCAATCTAAATAAAACACAAATCCCTTCACACACCACCCAACTAAAAATTCTTCACTACCTCTCTAATAGCTATCACATACAAAGTCAAAATTTCTTACCATAGCACCTAAGACTCTTTAACATTTCAAACCCTATCTTCTGCCATTCATTCACTCACCAAGTATTTACTGACTACCTACTATGTGTCATGAACTATTCTAGACACATGTGTGTTCATGTATGAGTGAATGAAATAGATAAGCACAAAAAAATAAAACCAAGTAGCAAAAAAACAAACTCTTATTTTCATGGGAGCTTAAATTGCAGTAGTGAGAAGTTGGCAATAAATATAAGTAAACTATATGGTTTAGTAGGAGGTGATGTGTTACGAGGAAACTACAAGTAGGCAGGGTGGTCAAGGCAGGCTTTATTGAAAAGGTGGTATTTCAGAAGAGATTTGAAAGAGGTGAGGAGGTGAGCCATGCAGTTATCTGGAGAAAGGCTGTTCCAGGCAGAAAAGAACATCTGGTGCAAAGGCCCTGGTGTAGAAGTATGTCTGGAGTGCTCGTGAACTGTTAGAAAACTGGTGTGGTTGGAGCACAGTGAGTAAGGGGGAGGGAAGAAGGAGATGAGGATGGAGAGAAGGCACAAGGAGTGGCAGGGTGCAGGGCCCTGCAGGCCATTATAAGGACTTGGATTTTATTGAGTAATATAGGATGCAATGCAAGTGACAGTTGAGCAGAGTAAAATGGCATGATCTTAGATTTTATTTCAAAAAAATTTTTTTTATTTTTATAGATTTAGGGAGTACAATTGTAGTTTTGTTACATCTATATAGTATGCAGATGTGAATTCTGGGCTTTTAGTGTAGCCATCACCCAAATAGTGTTCCTTTATATCCATTAAGTAATTTTTACTCTCCCACCCTCCAGAGTCTCCAGTGTATATTATTCCAGTCTCTATGTCCATGTGTACACATTATTTAGCACCCACTTATAAGTGAGAATATACAGTATTTTGATTTTCTATTTCTGAATTATTTCACTTAAGATAACAGCCTCCAGTTCCATCCATGTTGCTGCAAAAAACATGATTTCATTCTTTTTTTATGGCTGAGTTGGCTTAGATTTTAAAAGAACTACTCTGGCTACCGTGCTGAGAAGAGATTATAGTGGGGCGAGGGTGGAAGCAGGAACTCTACTAGGAGGCTACTGTAGTAATCCAGGTGAGAAATAATGGCAGCTCATGTGTGTAGTGGGAAATGGTCAAACTAGATGTGTAATATTTTGAAAGTACAGTCAACAAGATTTTTCTGACACATTGAGTGTGGGATGTGAGAGGAGTCGAGATGTAACCAAGGGCTTTGAACTGAGAAAATGGGAGGACAGAGTTGGCATTAACTCACATGAGAAAGACTGCGGGTGGAGCAGGTTTTGGGGGAAAGATCTCGAGTTCAGTTTTTCACATATTTGAAATGTCTATTGGACATTCAACCAGGCTTTTGTATTTACAAGTTTGGAGTTCAAGAAAAAAGTCTGGGCTGGAGCTTCTGCCATCATCTCAAACAAATCCTGCATTCCAGGCTTATAGAACTACACGTAGGTTCTTGAGGTCTCTCCATGTCTTTGTGTCTGCATGTCTATTTTGAATGTTCTCAACCCCTGTCTTTTTCTACTTGGTTAAAAAAATCTCAGTCTTCAAGACTTACGTCATCTATCATCTACTTCAGAAACTCACATGATTCTCCTGAATCACCTGTTTCCTTCTCTAAGTCACTTAAGCAAAGACTAAAATACAGTCATGCATTGCTTAACAATCAGGACCCATTTTGAGAAATGCACCCTTAGGCAATTTCATTGTTACTCGAACATCATAGATTATACTTACACAAACCTAGATGGGATAGCCTAGTACACATCTAGGCTATATGGTATAACCTCTTGTTTCTAGACTACAAACGTGTACAGCATGTTACTTCACTGAATATTGTAGGCAATTATAACATGATGGTTACAGTATTTGTGTATCTAAACATAGAAAAGCTACAGTAAAAATATAGTATTATAATATTATGAGAGCACCAAAATGTCATTATGCAGTACGTGAGTGTATATAATGGCTAGTCTTTTAGCATAATTGAAAGGTTAAACAATTTTTACTTTTTTTTTTTTTTGATGCCAGCGTTTCACTCTTATTGCCCAGGCTGGGCCCAAGCAATTCTCCTGCCTCAGCCTCCTGAGTAGCTGGGACTATTAAGTGTTAGCTACTTGGCTAATTTTTCTGTTTTTTGTAGAGATGAGGAGGTCTCAGTCTTGCTCAGGCTGGTCTCGAATTTCTGTCCTCAAGCAATCCTTCCGCCTTGGCCTCCCAAAGTGCTAGGATTACAGGAGTGAACCACTATGCCAGGCCTAATTTTTATTTTTTTGGTTAAAAAAAAAAAAAACAGGCATTTTATAAACTCAGTAGATGACTTGCCTGATTTCATCATCAGAAATCTTTAGAAACCATTTAAAGAAAATTAGGGCCACAGAAAAAAGATCTTGGCAAGCAGCTTGGTAACCAGATTTTGCCTTTTTCAATTTCAGTAGTTATTTCAAGAAGATAAATCTTCAAAAAGACCGGTATTATATAATAAACTTTATAGGCTAAAAACAAAGAAAGAAACATCTTCTGCGTGTTTTCCAAAGCTGTTATAAAAAATTTTCATTTTGATTGTCATCCTTTTACTTGCCCTGGGGAGCCATTTAAATGAAAGGGATTATTGGACAAGAAAACCAGTCTCGTGTCATTCTCAGGAGACAGAGTCTAATCTAATTGAGAAAATGGGAAAAATTTTAAAGATGATGTGAAATTTAGAGAGAATCTAGCTCACCTGGCCTCTTTTATAAATGAGAATGCTGCTATCCAAGAGGCTGCTACTATATCAGCAATTCATTCTCAACTATCAGAGTTCAGTGCAACTGCATTTTGCTAAAATGAAGGCTCTGTGAGGGTGGAGAGTTTTGTCTGATTTGTTCACTACTATTTCTGTAGCTCCTAAGAAAGTACCTGGCAGACATTAAGTGCTAAATGAATGAACAATCATAATTCTAAATCACAAGGGGTTAAATACGTTAAAAAGAAAATGAAACAGGTAAAATATATTTCTTCAGGGTTTAAAAAACTGCTGACTATTTGTCATAAAATTTGAAGTATCAAGAATTTACAACCATCATCTTTAAATAATAAAAGAGCAAGGGGCAGATCCTGAAACAAAATCTCTAACAAAGTGCATACATTTTTAAAAAGTTCTCTGTGGATCAAGAGAATAGGATGATATTTTGACAACTATATTTGCTTTATACTGTACAGTATTTTGGATACATATTCATTATGGGAAAATTTCAGCTTTTGAAAATAAAGTAGTAAAAAGACTTTTTTACATGCCTTTAGGGTATAAAGATTTATAAGGACAACTAGAAAACATAGTTTTAAAAACTTTGATTCCTAGATATATTAACATAGTAGCTTAAAATATCGCAAATAAACAGTCCAGGTTCTGAAAGCTTCCTAGTGTCAAAGAAACTCTTACTTGGTTTTAAAACTAAACAGCCTTTGAAGCAAATACTTTCAAGGATAACCATGGTTTTCATGCAGTTAATAGGAAATCTAATACATGTATCTCAATCTCCAGAGAGAAATATTGGGTATCATTTTAAAGTTACAAAACACCAACCTTTTTAATCTCATGTAGTTTTCACTGGCAGCTGGTCGGCATTCAGCTCTTTGTACCACTATTCCTTCCAATGCCAGCTTATCTTGAATGGGAAAAAAATACATATATTTAGAGATAACATTTATCATTTTCAAGATTGTATTTTGATACACTAACCATAGCAATGTGACAATCAAATATAATTAATAAAAATCAAGGAAACAAAAGGAATAGTATTAAATTTACAGTAACATCATTGGTCAGAAAAGACAGAAACCTTACTCTTGGCTAGTAACAAACAAATCCTGTCAAGTTTGTTTACTGGGCTGCTGTAGCCCCTTGTCAATAACAGCTTTTATACATTTAGCTCTAAATAAGGTGGCATCACATCAAATAAGGGCATAACATTAAATTTTAAAAATTCTGAAGCATACAGAGGCTATCATCTTTGGCAGAAAAGAAACTTCTGAAAACACAGCTAGTCTAAAACACTAAATCAAAGATATGTGTGTCAGTATGTGTGTAAATAAATTAGAATTCTAGAATACACTGTGGCTAGAACAGCCAGCCTAGAAAATACTGAGAAACTGGATGAGTCTGTTGTCTGGGTTATACTGTGTACCATTTCAGCCTGCCAATTGCTCTAATTTCTATTTTCCATCAGAATTATAAATTTGGGTGTGTCAAAACAGAATCTTTAACTGCTATGAATATTTGTCCAAACAAAAAGGCAATTTTCTCTACCATTAGTACTTCTCATAGGGACCCTGACATAAAACATGAAAAACAGAAAAAGCAAACAGAAGCTAGCATCAACTGTGTGCCTAGTGGGCACCAAGCATTGTTGTGTGGTCACCTGATAGACCTTACCTTATTATATAATTAATTCGTACATGAATGCTCATAATGGCATCAGCTTTAAATCCTAGAAATGTTTGACTATGGTTAGGAAGAGTTATGGTTCAGTCATACGTCCACAAGAATTCAACTGGATTTTCAGAAGAGACTCAGTCAGGAAGCTGCTGGCTCATCAGCAATGCATTTATGATTCACCTCTTCAGGGAGAATTACTTCATTCACTCCACTAATATTAACAAAATGTCTACTATGCAAAGTGTACTATCTCAGCATTGTAGAGTCAAAGATGCTTAAGATACAGTACTGTCTTCAAGAAGCATGCAGTCCACATGTAGTATATACAGAACCATGCCTACATGATTTATACTAGAAAATCTTTCTTTTTTTATTTCTTTTTTGAGACAGAGTCTCATTCCGTTGCCCGGGCTAGAGTGTCATGGCATCAGCCTAGCTCACAGCAACCTCAAACTCCTGGGCTCAAGCAATCCTCCTGCCTCAGCCTCCCGAGTAGCTGGGACTACAGGCATACATCACCATGCCTGGCTAATTTTTTCTATATATTTTTAGTTGGCCAATTAGTTTCTTTCTATTTTTAGTAGAGACGGGGTCTCGCTCTTGCTCAGACTGGTCTCGAACTCCTGAGCTCGAATGATCCTCCCGCCTCAGCCTCCCAGAGTGCTAGGATTACAGGCATGAGCCACCGCGCCCAGCCTAGAAAATCTTTCTTGTAAGCGACCTTTCTTGAATTTGTCTCCAAAATCTAGGGGACTCTGTACTGTACTAATTACAAACACACAGTGTGTATTCAATATATCCAGCGTCCCTCAATGCAACATATGCAACAAATCTCAAGTAGAGGCTGTCAGAGGGCTGGAAAGGACAATGAAAAGAAGCATGCCTACTTATACCAAAATATGCCAGGAATGAAATAATTAAAAAGCCATATTTACTTTATATTAAATTTAAGTTTAAAAATCTAAAAATAATATCCTCTCATTAGCGAATTTATTTAATAAGATTAAAATTTGTAAAAGTTCTCAAAGCATAAACAAATCTTATAATAAGTTTGCTTCTCACTGAAGCTGAAAGTTCTATGAAGAAAAATTCTTCAGTTGTCACAACAATAGAAAGGTTTGGGAAATTTTGATGTATAAAGCGTGTTAACTGTACAAGGGAAGTCCAATATTGGAACACAAATGAATTCTTTTTATTTTTCAAATCCCCTTATCTTCTAACAAATTAATCCTTTTAAAAATTGAATCTAGAGTGCCATCCCTGAAAATAAGTTAGTCACACATACATATGTTTATTAATGTTGAGAACTAAAAGAGCTACTGTTTAATAAGGGAATGTTTCCCCTTATTTTAGCAATACCTACTCCAGGTGCACAGGCTGAATTTAATTTTTAGTTAAAGGTGTGCACTATCAACTTTCTCCATATGACACATGAAAGGGCATAAAGCAGGTCCAGAGCACTTGCCCATTTCAACTTGGCCACTATTCTCCTTGCTATTCTTCGATCAAGGTCACTCACACAAAGCAATAAAATTCACTTCCTCAAACCATAATTTTCTGTCCATCATATCATCTTTTCACACCTAAAATAGCTTTCAAATACTACTTAAAGTGAAAGGAAAGGTGGAAAGGTCTTCATCAGCAAAGAATTTTCCCACCGATTGGCTACTTTGAAATAACCTCACATCTCTGTTCATTTCCATTCACCCCTTCTTGTAAATAAATTTTAAAAAGACCAATTTTCTTATGATACAGCTTCCTAGGCATGATTTCCCTGCTCTCTTTTTAAAGCCTTTACATACTTTTCAAAGCTTCACAGGAACCTGTTCCCATATTCTTTCCACTAAATGATGCTTTTCGTCTTCAAAACACTGCTTAAAATTTCAAGGGAAAGGTATTAAATTTTATTTTAAAAGCATTTAAAAGTACTCACTTACACACTACTGCTGTTAATTATAGATTCTATGCATTAATACAGGAATTCTTACTTAAAACTACTTTATTGGCCCAGTTTGAAAGACCACAAGTACTTTAAAACATGGTTCCTGCCCACAAGGAGCACAGAGCTGAGCACAGCCATTCTCAAATGTTCTGTGGCATATATCCCTAAAAAGTATAAATATAAATAGCTAGATTTAGCCATTCCACAACATATACATATTTCAAAACATCATGTTGTACATCATAAATATATGCAAATTTTACTTGTCAATTGAAAATATAAATTTTAGAAAAACTTAATAAATCTAAATTTGTTTTTGAAAGTAAAAAATTGTAGACGACCCCCAAGAAACTTTTGTTTATGTGAGATTTAACTACTGCTATCTACCATCTTGGAAATTAACAGTAAGAAATTTTTAGAGAATGTGAATGAAGAAAACAAAAAAAGGCTTAGTATTACTATAAAAATAGTTTTGATCTCACAGATCCCTTAAAAGGGTCTCAGGGACTCCTCTACCCAGCAGTTCCCAGACCACATTTTGAAAGTTGCTGGTCTAGTAGGATAAGACAGGTATATAAATCATTTTAATGCAACAAAAATACTTTCAATATACCTCCATTTAACTCACTCCTTATTAACAAAGGCTCTCAATTCCTCGCTATTAAATATAGTGACAGATGCCCACAGCTCACTATACACTAGTGGGTAGCAGGTTAATCTCTAGTACTCCCACATACTTCTGCTCAAACTATGCTAGAACTTGTTTATGCTAGTTTAAGTAATTACACAATTTGATCATATATTACATAAGGCCATTAAATTATGAGTATATGGGGAGTGTTTTTATGAAAACTATATGTTGAACGCCTTCATAAGACTTCATATAAAAGTAAATTGTTAAAAAAAATACTGTCAAATTGGATATGGCGGAGACTAGAAGAGAAGCATAAAAGTCTAGAAAGAATCTACATTTGTATTGTTTCACAGTATCTAAGTTCTTGCTCCTTTTTGAAGAAACCAAAATGAAAATCTAACCTACATTATGGGTTGAATTTTCAAAAAAAGAGAAAGCAAACAGTCAATCAGCATCCTATACTCAAAGTAAAGGTCTTGTCCTATATGCACATCAGCAACTAGATGTACATAGGTTTTAAGATAAAATGTTTAAGGCAGGTATGAATGCACATTGATATCATTTTTAATGATTTCCTATCTTTTAATTGAACTGACCATCTACTGGTCTTTCTATATGGGCTGTGAGATTCTCTTGGACAAAGTAGAATGTGTTAAGGGTTATAAAACAGAGACATACACAGAGTATTAGGATTAAACACACACAGATTATGTCTAGCTGGGGATCAGAAAGTTTTGATACAGAAAGCAATGTTTGTGCTGGACCTTGAAAAATGGGTAGGATTTAGACTGGGAAGGGAAGTGAGAAGAAGGATGGGCACTGGAGGTGGTGGGAATGGCCTTAGCAATGGCTTTTGGTGTGTGCCCATGCTTATTTCTCTCTTGTACTTGGAATTTTCAGCTAAGGACTTATATTACTTGAATGACATGGTCATGCCAACACTTCTCTAAAGAGAAGCTACACAAACTCACCTTACTGAAGGCCTTGCAACAATCCAGTTTTTACCTTTAGCTTGACCATTTTGTTCAGGTCTTCTTTGGATTCTGAGAAATATTGTGGGATCCTTCCTAAATTCTCCCTCCTCTCCTTTTTGGCTAGATTGAGTTGTTAAATGGTTTCTGCTACTTGCATGCAAAAGAACCTTATTGAGTATAAACACACACCTTTGATGATATTTTATTTATGTATATTCTGCTAACTAGTTTAAGAAAACACTGGAGAGAAAATTTTAAAGGATAAGTACACAAAGCATATCCTATTAAAAGAATTGAAGGCTTCTAGTTATGATTCTGTCACTAAACAGCAGTGTTACTTTGGAAAAGTCACTTCACATCTCTAGGCCTCGGAATCTACATAATGAAGTTACTGGATTCTCTGAGATCTCTTCTAGGTCTTTTTGACTAAATAAAAACACTGGATTTCCTCTCCAACTGGAGATGCTTTATTATTTCATTAGTGTTTATTTTGTTTGCTCTAATACTTTCTAAAAGATCTAGATATAATTAGTTTTCTTTGAGTAGAAATTAGAGAGAAATTTTTCTTGGAACCACCACCACAAAATGTTAAGAAGCTGCCCAAGACTTGAAAACATTCAAACTTGTGTTCTAAGCTGGCCATTCCTACTCTATATCTGAAGTTGAGACACACTCTATGTTGAAGAACTGAAGAGAAATGACCAACTGGCTCTTTTTACAAGTTAGGGGCATTCCTAGTTTGAACAAGTTAAAGTAAGCAGGAAGGGTGCTTATTAGCATTGGCATGTAAGTAATGCGTTCAAGTATGCTAGGAAGTTTTAGGCATCAGGAAGTTATAGGCATTCATTTCCTCAGAACCATCCTGGATCCGGTCAAATGTGGAGGTCTTTAAGAGTACTTCCAACTCCAGTTAAAATATAAACAAGTGGGCTAGTAACCAAGATTTTGGAGTGATCCAAGACTTTTGAAGTTATTCTCCTGAATCTTAACTATATTACATCTGTGTCTATACTTTCTGGAAAAGGACAGAAGAAATCTTCACAGAGAAAGTACATTTAAAAGGTAAACCATTTTTAATATTCCTAGTATTTTACTTTATTTGCATTTAAAATATTTTCCTAGCAGCTGTTTGCCTGTGGTTCTCAGGTGAAGACTGTTAATAAAAGAGACTGGCATCTTAAACTAGTTAGGCAAACTATCCCTATATTACTAAAAAGTTAATCTTTACTCAAATTTGTGAATTGATGTTCTGATCCCTATTTAATCTTGAGGAATTTTAGGAATAAAAGATTATGCTCAGATTTCAGTAAATTAACCTATAGAGTTAGCATTTTATTATTTATCTAAAAGGTAATGAATGAGGAGTCACATAAATATTCCCAAAAAGTTATCTTTTTGTATGTTTTCTCATAATAATATTCAAATTACAAATATGCCTAATGTGCTGGGAATCCACAATTTTAAATCAAATACTGAAACCGTAATTTGAGGACTAGACATAGAATCTTGGCCAGGCGCAGTGGCTCATGCCTGTAATCCTAGCACTCTGGGAGGCCGAGGCGGGAGGAGTGCTTGAATTCAGGAGTTCGAGACCAGCCTGAGCAAGAGTAATAGAAAAAAATTAGCCAAACCACTAAAAATAGAAAAAACTAGCCAGGCATGGTGACGCATGCCTGTAGTTCCAGCTACCCAGGAGGCTGAGGCAGGAGGATCGCTTGAGCCCTGGAGTTTGAGGTTGCAATGAGCTAGGCTGACGCACTGTAGCCCGGGCAACACAGTGAGACGCCGTTTCAAAAAAAAAAACCAAAAAACAAAAACATAGTACTGTAATAATTTGTTTTAGTTAGATTTTCATTAAAGAGTGCTATCCAGCTTTGGCTGCTGCACTTGAAATTAGAGAAAATTTAAAAACAAGAGCAAAAGTGATTAAATGGATAGAAAACAAATTCTGGAAAGATTAGGTCTCCTAAAGTATAGACTTATATTGTAGTGTTATATTTTAGTCAAATAGTGCCAAATACTGTGGTGGATGTGATGAGGAGGATAAGGAAGAAAAATACAGACCACTGTGCTTAGGAAGACTATGATATAGTTGAGGGATTATTCATGAAATAATTATAGACATCTGATGGCATACGTTTTTAAATCACTTTAATGTAATTCAAGTTCTATGAATTTTATCCTCAGTAATTTTTGTTCTTTTTACCATGTTTAATTAGTAATAGTAATACCATACACTAGAGTTTAGTTCTTTAGGATTTTCAAGATACTTTGATATCTTTTAAATGATCCTCACAACTACAGGGTAGAAATTATGCTCCCATCATTAAGAACTCCCTTGGGATAAGGTCCCTTTCCTGAGCTCATCAATTTCCTTACCAAGGTGATTCTTCAACTCTGGTTGATCATCAGACTCACCTAGGGAGCTTCTTACAAAATACTGGGCCCACTCCCAGAGACTCTGCTTTAATTGCATTGTGTGGGGGAAGTAGTGGCATTTTTATAACCTCCCTACATAATTTTAATATGAAGCAGCCATATTTCTTTCTTTCTTCCCCCCCCCCTCCGCCTACAACTCTTTCCCTCTCCTCTGTTAATTTTACTTTCTTGTGATATGGAGGGAATAGCTCACAGAGCTGCTTAAATACTTCATTGATTCAAAGATGCCTTCAATTGTTATATTCACCATTATTTCATGTACTACTAAGAAAGACTAAACACTGCCATTAAACTTTGACAGGCCAATGATTTTAAGATATACCCCAATTTCAGAAATGTTAAATATGAAAAAATGTGCAATATGATAGAGTTCCTCCATTCCTAATTTATAACTGCTCTATTCTATAAGAAACCACATTTACTCCTATGGATCACCCAATTCTCCTGTTCAGGCCTTCTTCTCTCTCTCCCACACTATCTCGTCACTGAAGACATAAGAAGATGTGAAGTGAAGATGAAAACAGAAGGAAACAGTGGTAGGGGCAGCATTTGGGAACAGAGACCTTCTTTGATTACTGACTTCATAACAATAGTACCTTTACAAGAGTTTTCAAAGTCATGTCCCTCATTTTGAGATTGTAAATAATGGCTATTATCTTAAAACATCTTCCCAAAGAGATGGCAAAATTGCATTCTGCCAAATAGCACTATAAAAATGAGTTTTGTAAAATATTATAATTTGAATATTCATTTGATGGCTTATAAAAGTGCTTTGCTCATCCGGTTACAATACATTTTCCAGTAAATAATAATGCTTAGGCCACACTTTTGTAAAAAAACTGTTTTAAAAAACTTAAGGTTTGGCCGGGCACAGTGGCTCACACCTGTAATCCTAACACTCTGGGAGGCCGAGGCGGGAGGATCGCTCAAGGTCAGAAGTTTGAAACCAGCCTGAGCAAGAGCAAGACCCTGTCTCTACTAAAAATAAAAATAAATTAATTGGCCAACTAAAAATATATAGAAAAAATTAGCCAGGCATGGTGGCGCATGCCTGTAGTCCCAGCTACTCGGGAGGCTGAGGCAGAAGGATTGCTTGAGCCCAGGAGTTT
>CAUYPO010087075.1:0-27351 GCA_963574435.1 Cheirogaleus major
TAGAGATTTTTCTTTTCTGCTTTTTGTCAGTCTAGCCAAAGGTGTGTGAATCTTGTTTATTTTTTCATTTGTCGGGTGTTGGGCGGGTGGGAGGGGGGAGGAGGGGATGGGCATATACAAACATAATGAGTAAGATGTGCAACGTATGGGGTGTGGTTATGCTTGAGGCTCTGCCTCAAGGGGGGAGGGGGGTGCGGGGAATATATATAACCGTAATATTTGTACCCCCATAATATGCTGAAAAAAAAAAAAAAGAGTTCAATGGCATATTGCAGTAGGCATAATAGGGAACTTGAAAATAGTTCAATTGAGATTATCCATTTCGAGGAGCAGAAAAAGAATAATGAAAAATGAACAGAACCTAAGGGAGGCCTGTGGGACACCATCAGGTGTAGTAACATGCACATAATGGGAATTGCAGAGGGAAAACATAAAGAATATTTGAAAAAGTAATATCTAGAAACTCTTCAAATTTAATGTAAGACATAAATGTATACATCTAAGAACTTCAACAAACTCCAAACAGGATAAACATAAAAAGATTCACACAAAGACATATTATAGTCAAATATTCAAAACCTAAAGATGGAATTTTGAAAGCAGTAAATGATCAGTGATGCATTACCTACAAGCAGTCCATAATAAGATTAACAGCTGATTTCTCATCAGAAACCATGGAAATGACCAGTCAGTGAAATAACAGTTAAGATACTGAAATAGAAAGCTGTCAACTAAAAATTACAAAAACTTCTGTAACTTGCAAAACTATCCTTCAAGAATGAAGGCAAAATTAAGACATTTCTAGAGAAACAAAAGCTGAGGAAGTTTATTAACAGATCTGCCCTACAAAAAATACTTCAGGCTGAAATGAAAGGATGCTAGACAGAAACTCTGAAACACAAGAAAAAAAGAACACTAGTAAAGGTAATTTCATAGGTAAAAATTAAAAAGCCAGTATTATTGTTCTTTTTGTTTGGTTTATAACTTTTTCTTTTCTTATATCATTTAAGACAAGCACATGAAAAATTATAAATTTATGTTATAGGCATATCATGTATAAAAATGTAATGTGTGACAATTATAATGTAAAGGGGCAGGGTTAGAAATAGATAGGAGCAGAATGTTTGTATGCTATTGAAACTAAGTTGGTATTATAGCTAAATGGCAAAAGTAAATCTTTCCTGATCAATAATTACATTAAACATTAAATGTGAATAGATTAAACTCCTCAAAGCATAGGCATAAATTGGTAGGCAGACTGGATTAAAAATAAAACTAAGAATCATGTATACACTGCCTACAAGAGATTCACTGTAGGTAACAGGAAGCAGAGAAAGTTGAAAGTAAAAGGATGGAAAAATATTTCATGCAAATAATAACCAAATGAGCTGTGGTGGCTATGTCATTGTGAGACAAATAGACTTTAAATCACAAAAAGTTACAAGAGATCATGAGGATGTCATCATATGTTATACAACATTCATTATAGAAAAGATATAACTGTTATAAACGTACACACCTAACAATATAGCCTCAAGATATATGAAGTAAAATTGATGTAATTGAAGAGAATAATAGTTCTACAATAATGGTTGGAAACTTTAATACCTCACCTTCAATAATAGTAGAACAACCAGACAAGAAATCAGTAAGGAAATATAAGACTTTAACTATACTGTAAACCAATTGTGCTTAACTGATACACAGACAGTCCCTGACTTAATGATAGTTTGGCTTACAGTTTTTCAACTTAATGAGTTTAGTGGGATGTAACCCCATTGTAAGTAGAGGAGCATTTATATGCAGAACACTCCACCCAACAACAGAGTGTACATTTTACTAAAATGAACATAGAGCATTCTCTAGGATGGATCATATGTTATGCCACAAAATAAGTTTTAATAAGTTTGAAATTATTGAAGTCATACAAAGTACCTGTCTGATCACAATGGAAGGAAACCTGAAATGAATAACAGGAGGAAAACTGGAAAATTAGTAAATATGTGGAAATTCAAAAACACAGTCTTAATGAATGGATCAAAGAGAAAAATCAAGAAAAGTAGACTATACCTTGAGATGAATGGAAATAAAATCACAGCATATCAAAACTTATAGACTACAGCAAAAGCAGTTCTAACAGGGAAATTTATAGGTGTATTTGCATATATTAAAAATAAGAAAGATTTCAAATCAGTAACCTATTTGTAATATTATGAAACTAGAAAAAGAAGAGCAAGCTAAACTGAAGCAAGCAGAAGGAAGGAAATAATAGTAAAGTTTAGAGCAAAGATAAATAAGGGAGAATAGATGAACAATAGAAAAAATCAGTGAAACCAAAAGTTGGTTACCTGAAAAGATCAATAAAATTGATAAACCTTTAGCTAGATTGAATAACCAAAAAAAAAAAAAAAAAAAAGACTCAAACTACTAAACTCAGAAATTACATTGGAGACATAATTGTCAATTTAAAGACATAAAAAGGACGATAAAGGAATGCTATGAACAAATGTATGCCAATAAATGTGTTAACCAAAGTAAAACGGACACATTTCTGAAAACATACAATCTATCAAAACTGACTCAGGAAAAAGAAATTCTGAATAGAGCTATAAATATTAAGAATATTGAATCTGTAATAAAAACCCAAGAAAGAAAAGCCCATGACCAGATAGCATCCTTGCTAATTCTACCAAACATTTAAAGAAGAGTTAACACATCTTTCTCAGACTCTGCTAAAACATGGAAGAGGGAAATTTTCTAACTCATTCTATGAGGGTGGCATTAACCTGATACCACAAAGACACTATAAGAAAAGAAAACTACAGGCCAGTACATAGATACTGGATACATTATGGATATAGATGTAACATTCCTAATCAAAATACTCCCAAATTAAATTCAGTACTGCATTAAAAGGACTGTATATCATGACTAAATGGTATTTACTGCCAGAATGCAAGGATAATTCAACATATTAAAATCAATAATGTAATATATATACCACATTAATGGAATGAAGTATAAAACCCACATGATCATCTCCTTTGATGTAGAAAAAGCACTACAAAATTGAACGTCCTTTCATGATAAAAACACTCACTAAACTAGGTATAGAATGAAACTCCCTCAACATAATAAGAGCCATGTTACAGCTGACATCATTCTTACTGGTGAAAGACTAAAAACCTTTCCCCTAAAAAGAGGAACAACATGAGGATGCTAACTTTCACAATTGCTATTCAATATAGTACTAACAGTTCTAGCCAGAGTAATTAGGCAATAAAAAGAAAAGGCATCTAAATTAGTTAGGGAGAAGTAAAATTATTTCTTCACTGAAGACATGAGCTCATATCTATAAAACCCTGGAATCCTGCTATGATATGAATGTGTCCACATTGAAATGAAGGTGGACAGGGCTGACAAAGTACTTGAAGACTCTCCAAATTTGGCAAGAGGCAAAAATCTACAGATGTAAAAAGCCAAGTAAATCTCAAACATGATAAACCCCAGAAATCCATTCCAGAACACATTATTAATATAATTAAACTTCTGAAATGTGAAGATGAAAAAAACATCTTGAAAGCAGCCAGAGAAAAATTACATGTTACTTATAGGGGAAAAACTATTAGAATTCCAGTAGATTTCTTGTCAGAAACTATTGAAGTTAGATACAAATGGTGCAGTGTTTTTCAATGATGAGAAAAAAAGAATTGTCAACCCCAAATCCCATATCAAGTAAAAATCTTTCAGGAATGGAAGGGGAAATGGAGACATTATCAGATGAAGGAAAACTAAGAGAATTTGTCTCCATTAGACCTACCCTAAACAAAAAGAGAGCAATAAAAGAGGGAACTTTGGAACATCTGTGTGTAGTAAAGAGATAACATAGCAGATCTGAAAGCTGCTATCCTTAGAAAGTCCTGCTTAAAAGATTATCTTTTAGCTGGCATCTGGGATCTTGGTTTTGGGAGGGTTCCTATCATCCCCAGAACTATTAAGAATAGCTCACTGTGCCTAAACTGTGTAAACAGGGTGGTTTATGCCGAACACCTGCTTTCCTTCTGAGATTTGGAATTTTAGTATATGCTAGCAGGCGTCCTCAAACTACGGCCCGCGGGCCACATGCGGCCCGCTGAGAACATGTATCTGGCCCACCGGGTGTTTTTGCTTGTTTTGTTTTTTTACTTCAAAATAAGATATGTGCAGTGTGCATAGGAATTTGTTCATAGTTTTTTTTTTAAACTATAGTCTGGCCCTCCAACGGTCGGAGGGACAGTGAACTGGCCCCCTGTTTGTAAAGTTTGAGGACCCCTGTGCTAGACCAAGGATACCTGTGTGACCAGCCCCCACTAAAGACTTTGGGTAATGAGCTTCTCTAGTAGACAACATTTAACACATGTTGTCTCAAGTCTTGCTGAAGGAAGAAAGTGGATCATGTGTGACCAGTGGGAAAGGATTCTTAGAACTTTTTATCTGGTTTCCTCCAGATTTTGTCACTTGTATCATTTCCCTTTGCTGATTTTGCTTCACATCCTTTCACTGTACTAATATAAGTCATGACTATAATTATATGATGAGATTTATGAGTCCTTCTAGTGAATCATGAAGCCTGGGGATGGTCTTAGGGACCCCTGACACAATCAAGAAGAAAAAAATGATAAGGAAACATATGGGAAAATGTATAATAGGCACTCCTATTCTACATGAATTTTTTAAAACTTTTTGATGGTTGAGCAAAAATTATTATGCTGTCTGATGTGATTTAAAATGTATATAGAGGAACTATTTAAGGAAATTACATTATAAACAGAAAGGACAAGGGGATGTAATGGGAGGTAAGGTTTTGTATAATAATTCAAACTAGTAAATAATGATACCAGTAGATTGGGATAAGCTATATATATGTAACATAGCACCTAGAACAACTACTAAGAAAAGTTATACAATGAGATATACTAAGAAACACTATAGATAAATCAAAATGGAAGTCTAAACAAGTTCAGGTAACCCAGAAGAAACCAGTAACAAGAAAATAGGCAGAAAGCTGAGAGAACAAATAAAACTTAAATGGTAGACTTAAGCCTTAACATTAATACTTATGTTAAATTTACATGGTCTAAATATACCAACTAAAAAAGAGAGACTGGTGAATTTAAAATAACCTGACCCAAATATATTCTGTCTACAAGAAACTCACTTCAACTATTACAGTGGAGATAGATTAAAAGTTAGAGAATAAAAAAGCTAAATTATGCAAACATTAATCAAACAAAAGCAAGAGTAGCTCTTGCTTAATGTTAGGCAAAGTAGCCTTCAAAGCAAAGAAAATTAACATTCAGAGGGATATTGTATAATGATAGAAGGGTCAATTCACCAGGAAAAATAGTAATACTTACTCTGTGTGCATCAAATAACAAAGCTTTTATACTGGGAAGGTCTGTTAGATGTAAAAAAAAATTTTTTTAATAATAAAAATTTTTTAAAAAGGAAAATGGAAAAAATCTTCAAAATAATGTGAAGGGAAAATCAAAAGAGACATAGACAAATCCACAATTAGTTGGAGATTTCAACACCCTTCTTTCCATGATTGATAGACCAAATAGACCAAAAATCAGTAAGAACACACCAATGCTATCAACTAACAGGATTTAATAAACATTTATTAAAAATTCCACCCCAAAAAAGCAGAATACATATTCTTTTCAAGTATACATGGAAACATACCAAGATAGACATATCCTGGGTCTTAAAACAACATATGAAACATAAAAATTTGTTTATCTTAAATTTTTTTTAATTTAAGTCATACAAAGTTGTTCTCATACAATGGAATCAAACTTAGTATCGATTAGAAAGATAATAGGAAAATTTCTAAACACTTGGAAAATAAACATGCACTTATTAATAGGTGGGAAAGGAAATCTTCAGGGAAATAAAACCATGCATGAAAGTGAATGAAGATTTTAACACAATATTTCAAAACACATGAGGTTGAACTAAAGCAGTACTAAGAAGGAAATTTACAGCACTATAATTTATACATGAGAAAAGAGAAAAAGTCTCAAGTCAGCAATCAAAGAACCTAGAAAAAGAAGAGCAAAATAACTCTACGCAAATAATAATGATAAAGGCAGAAATCAATGCAATTAAAAAATAAAAAGAGTAGAAAAAATCAATGAAACAAAGAGCTGTTCTTTGAAAACATCAATAAAATCAACAAACTTCTAGCAATACTAAGAAAGAGACAACATACAAATTACAGTATCAGGAATGAAGCAAGGTGTATTACTACATATTCTGCAACCATCAAAAGGATACTAAGGGAACATTATGAACAACTCTACACCCATAAATTTGGTGGACTGACCTTGAAATACACATACTATTGTAACTTATCCAATATAAAATAAATTATTTGAATAGGTCTTTAACTATTAAGGAAGTCCAATTTGTAATTTAAAATACCTCCACAAAAGAAATCTATTATTATAACCCCAGATGATTTTACTATGGAATTCTGCTAAATGTCTAAAGAAGACTTTAAACGAAATGCTGCACAGTTTCTTCTAGAATATAGGAAAGGAAGAAACACTTTTCAATTTACTTTATGGAGCAGGTATACACTGATACCAAATCAAACAAGGACAATATGAAAAAAGAAAACTACAGGTCAACATCCCATATGAGTATATACATGAAAATCCTTAACAAAAATTAGCAAATATTTTAGCAATGTATAAAAAAGTGGGATTTATTCCAGGGATACAAGGCTAGTTCCATATCTGAAAATCAGTCAATGTAATAATCCACCATATTAATAGGCTAAAGAAGGAAAATTACAAAATTATATCAGTTGAAACAGTGAAATAATTTGATAGAATTCAACATCCATTTGTAAACAAAGCAAACTAAACTCTCAGGACAGTGGGAACAGAGGAGAACCTTCTCTATAAAAATCTACAGCTAATATTATTCAATTTTTTATTGTGGCAATATATGTATAACATTATTTTTTAAGTGTATAATTCAGTGGAATTAAGTACATTCACTTTGAACTTCTTCATTATCCCAAGTAGAAACTATATCCATTAAACAGTGATTCCCCAGGCCCCTTTTCCGCCAGCCCCTGGTAACCTCTATTTTACTTTCTTTTCTATTTTTTTTTTTTTTTTTTTGGAGTCTGACTGTGCTGCCCAGGCTGTAGTGTGGTGGCACAATCATTGCTCATCGCAGCCTCAAATTCCTGGCTTAAGCAATCCTCCTGCCTCAGGCTCCCCAAGTAGCTGAGACTGCAGGCATGCACCACCATGACTGGCAAAATTTTAAATTTTTTTGTGGAGATGGGGTCTCTCTATGTTGCCCAGGGTGGTCTCCAATCCCTGGCCTCTAGTGTTCCTCTCACCTCGGCCTCCCAAAGTGCTGGGATTATAGGTATGAGCCACTGTGTCTGACCCCTCTATTTTACTCTCTGTCTGTATGTATTTGTCTGTTCTGGGTACCTGACATAAGTGAAATCATACAATATTTGTCCTTTTGTGACTGGTTTATTTCAGTCGGTACAATATTTTCAAAGATTATCTCTTGAAAAATACCAGAATTTTCTTCCTTTTTAAGGCTGAAAAAATACTGCCTTGTATGTATATATCATATTTTCTTTATCTTTTCATCAGTTGATGGATACCTGGGTGTTTCCAGCTATTGTGAACAGTGCTGCTAATGAACATTGGACATGTATCTGTTTGAGTCCCTGCTTTCAATTCTTTGGGGTGTATACCTAGGAGTGCAATTGTTACATCATATGATAATTGTACCTTTCACTTTTTGAGGAACCACCAAAGTGTTTCCCATAGAAACTGCCCCATTTTACATTACTACTGGCAATCTACAAAATTCCAGTTTCTTCACGCCCAACAAAAACTTGTTTTTCTTATTTTGGTAATAGCTGTCCTAATGTTTGTGGAATATTATTCCTAACAGTGGAAGACTGAATATTTTCCTTCTAAGATTGGGAATAAGCCAAGGATGTCTGCTTTCACCACTCTTATTCAACATAGTGCTAGAAGTTCTAGCTAGAGCAATAAGACAAGAAAAGGAAATAAAGAGCATGCAAATCATTAACAAAGAAATAAGACTGTCCTTGTTTGCAAAGGACATGAATGTCTATCTAGAAAAGCTCAAGGAACCTAGGGAAAAAAACTTTTAGAGTTAATAAGTAGGGTCAGCCAGGTTGCTCATGCAAGATAAACATGTAAACAATTGTATCCTATAGCAGTGAACATATAATCTCTGAGATTAAAATATAATACCATTAAAATTACTAAAAAGGCTGAAGATTCTTAAGTATAAATCTAACAAAATGTGTAGGATCTGTATGCTGAAAGCCAAGAAATACTGATAAAAGAAAACATAGGATATCTAAATAAATGGAGAGACATGCTGTATTCATGGATTTGAAGATTCAACATAGTAAAGATGTCAGTTCTTACCAAATTGGTATGCAGGTTTAATGGAAATCCTATCAAAATACCAGCAAGGTTTTTTTGGTAGATATAGACAAGATTATTATAATATTTGTATAAAAACGCATAGGCATAAACTATTTTAGAATCACTAAATCAACTTTTGAAATGAAGAATAAAGATGGAGGAATTAGTCTACCTGATTTCATGTCTTAACTATATAGCTGCAGTAATCAAACCTGTGTTTTTTGACAACATCATAGACATGGATCAGTAGAACAGAATAGAGAATTGAGAAATAGACCCTGCATAAATGTGTGAAGGGATTAATAGTTGTGAACATATAGAACCAGGGTTCAGGTTAAAAGCAGGATCTGTAAATCTCTCCTGGGTGCTCCAGAACTGCCTTCTTGTTCCATGGCCACGGTTAGTGGCTTAAGTTAAGTTGATTAGTGAGCGTGGCTGGCTCTTGAGTGAGCAGGGATGTGTTTGTGTTACAGGCATTAATGGCCTTCCGGGATGTGGCTGTGGCCTTCACCCAGAAGGAGTGGAAGCTATTGAGTCCTGCTCAGAGGACCCTGTACAGGGAGGTGATGCTGGAGAACTACAGCCACCTGGTCTCACTGGGTAAGGCCGGCCTGTTTTTGGTCTTAGACTCTGCCTGCAGGCTTCTTAAGCTCTTACGTAACAGCTGCCATGCTTCTGATTGAGAAAGAAAAGGTTCTTTACCTATCCTTCAGAGAATGTCTGGATTTCATAGTGAAATTTTATGTGTGCATGTGTAGCGTGTGTGTGGTATCCAACACTGCATTTCTAGCACTCTTCTTCTAGGTTGGGCCTTTCCTCTAAGGTTATCTTGCTTCAAATGGGGGAATATTTTGTATTCACTCAAGAACAGGGTAGAATCAGTGTACTGTCTTTAGAATCAGCGGTTCCTCCTTTATTAATCCTTTCTCAGCATTCAGACATATTTCACCTTACCTTTTTGTGTTTCCCTACCACCTTCTGGATTGATTGCATTCCCTGGGTTTGCTCTGAGTTCTGTGGTAGCCTCTGAAACCACTAACCCAAGGTCACCTTGGTTTTTTTTTTTTTCCTGTGAGTAGGAATTGCATTTTCCAAACCAAAACTCATCATACAACTGGAGCGAGGGGATGAGCACTGGAGAGAGGAGAATGAATGTCTTCTGGACCTTTGTCCAGGTGAGTGGGAAGCCCTGGGAAGAAGAGGGTGCAGGGCATTGAAGAAGCTCAGCAGTCAAGGAAGGAAGGGCCGACTCTGAGGTGCTTGGAGGAAGCTCTTTTCCAGGCCTCCTAAGCCACTGGTAAAGGCTGCGTCGTGCTGCCTTCGTTCCATGCCACACACCTCCCCGTGAGGGCACGTGCCTGCCATCCCACCTCTTGCTTCCCTGAGGGAGCCTCGCTCCTTTCACTGGGGTTGCCTTCTTGAGCACGTTCAGCATTTCCCTGTTCTTTGGCTCTGTGGTCAGCCTGATCTTCAAAATAGCACCTGCCCTTTAAGACTAAGCCTCCTGCCCTTGCTAGATACTTTCTAGTTTCTGCTCTTCACCTGATAAATGTTTTTGTATATCAGTTCTATCCCATAAATTCCAGCAACATTGTTTCTTTTATGATGGTTTATTTAAGATTACAGCAAGGCATGAAGAATTGTACAATGAGTAGTGCTGTAGCAGCCCTACTACCTAAGAACGCTTTAGAAAATCAGGTGACAGTCCTATACTTTACCAGTTCGTGTCCTGCACTTCACTTCTAGTTTCTGAGTTAGCATTCCATGACTGCCTTTATCCTTTTGTTCCATCCCGTGGGTTTTATGTAACAGCTGCCATGCTTCTGACTGAGAAAGAAAAAGTTCTTTACCTATCCTCCAGAGAATGTCTGGATTTCATAGTTAAATTTTATGTGTGCATGTGTAGCGTGTGTGTGGTATCCATCATATAAATCATTGTGTTGCATGTTCATAAACTTCTCTGCACATAGTATTTTTGTTTCCAATTTTTGCCTATTTAACAATGTTGCTGTATATTTTTGTATACCTCTTTGAGAACATGTGCAAGAGTTTCTCATAAAATACATACCTGGGAGTGCAGTAGCTGGTTCACAGGTGTGCATAGCCTCAACTTGTTTAAATTATGCCAAATTGTGTTCTGAAGTTATGCCAGTTTATGCTCCCAGCAGCAG
This sequence comes from Cheirogaleus major, assembly GCA_963574435.1. NCBI lineage: Eukaryota > Metazoa > Chordata > Mammalia > Primates > Cheirogaleidae > Cheirogaleus > Cheirogaleus major. Next base: position 10,658 of record CAUYPO010087075.1, read on the forward strand.
TGTATGCGAGTTCTTGTTCACATCTTCACCAGTCTTTGGTTTTGTTAGACCTCATTTTTTGCTGTATTTGGCGTGAGGTGAAAGAAATCTCAAGAGGGCTTTAAGTTGGTTACCAGTGAGCACGAGCATCTTTTCGCATTACTTGGCCCTTGGTATTTCCGCTCCTGTGATTTGACTATTCAGGGTGTTTACCTGCTTTTCAGTGGGGCTGTTTCTTTTTATTATTGCTTTGTAGAAATTCCATATAAGTTCTGGAAATATTTAGATCTTTAATCCAAGTGGAATTAATTTTACATGAACTTGTAAGATAAGAATAAATTCTTGCCTGATTTATCTTTTAAAATTTATTTTCAGTGTTCTGGCATTTTTATTTTTGTTTTATTATTTTTTGCTTCTAAATATAACTATATAGTTGTTATAATTTATGGCAAACAGAGTTCTTTTGTGTTTTTTAGAAAAAAATTTATTATATAAGTTATAATATAAAAATATTATTAAAGTATAAGGTATTGAGGTATAATAAAGGATATTAATAAGTATCTTTTTAAGGCATAATAAACTACACATTTTTAATGTGTGAAATTTGGTAAGTTTTGACATGCATGAAACCATTGCCACAACCAAACTAACAACCATATCTCTCATCCCCAAAAGCTCCTTGTGCCTTACTATAATCTCCATCTCCCACCCTCCCTGTCCTCTTCTCCTCCCCTATACTAGGCAACCACTGAGCAGCATTCTGTGATTAGATTTGTCTTTGTTTTCTAGAATTTATATAAATGGATTTAATATAGAATACAACTGGATCCTTCACTCAGCATAGTTATTTTAAATTTTATCCTTAATGTGTATATCAATAATTCATTTATTTTTAATGCTGAGTAGTATTCCTTTATATGGCTGTATCACAATTTATTTAACCATTGATCTACTGAAAGAAATTTAGGTTGTTTTCGGTTTTTAACAAATACAAATAAAGCTGTTTGAACATATAAGTTTTTGTGTGGACATAATGAATGGGAATGGAATGGCTGGATTGTACGATACAATGTATACTAAAGTTTTAAAGAAATTCTCAAACTTTTCTAAAAGTGTCTGTACCACATTCCCAACCAACCAGTGTATGAGAGCTCCAGGTACTCCATGTCTTTGTCAACACTTGGCTTGGTTATTATTTTAATTTTAGATGTTCTGATAGTTGCGTAGTGAGTGGCATCTTACTATGGTTTTAAATGACATTTTCTTAATAACTGATGATGTTGAGTATCTTTTCATGGCTTATTTGCCATCTTCTATCTTCTTTAGATGTGTATTTTTTCACATATTTTGCCCATTTTAAAAACTAGTTTCTTATATTTTTATCACTGAGTTTTGAAAATTCTTCATAGATTCTATATAGAAGTCCATTCATTATCAGATATATGATTTACAGATATTTTCTCTGATTTACAGATATTTACTTTTTATTCTCTTGATAGTGTCTTTCAAAGAGAAATTTTTAGTTTTGGTGAAGTTCAGTTTTCGATATTTTCTCCTAAGAATTGTACTTTTGGTGGTATATTAAGAAATTTTAGTCTAAGTTAAGATCAAAAAGATTTTCATTGTTTTTTTCTTTTAGAAATTTTATTTTTAGTTTATATTTAGATCTATGAACCTATTTTGAGTAAATTTTTATACTTGATGAAAGGTTTCGATTTAAGTATTTTTTTGTTTTTTGTTTTTTTTGGCAAACATACTCAATTTTTTCAGCATCATTTATTGAAAAGAATACCGTTTCTTTACTGAATCGCATGTATACCTTTGTGGAAAATCAGATGAACATATCTGTAAGGGTCTATATCTGTACTCTTTTCCCACTCTTCTTTTTATATCTCTCTTAATGCCAATATTCATAGTTTTGATTACTGTAGTTTTATAACAGGTCCTAAACTCAATGGAATTCTTCCAACTTACTCTTTTTTCCAGTTGTTTTAGTCATTTGTATTTCTGTATAGATTTTAGAATCAGCCTGGCAATTTTTACAAAGAAAGTTTGCTGGGATTTTGATTTGGATGGAGTTTTAATCTGTATTAATTTGTGGAGAATTTATGTGTAAATAATACTGTATCTTCCAATATGTGAATACAGTACATCTCTCCATTTGCATGAGACTTCTTTAATTTTTGTCACCATTGTTTCGTAGTTTTTAGTGTATAGGTCTTAAACATCTCTTGTCAGATTTATCTCTAAGTATTTCATATTCTGATGCTATTTAAATGTTATTTTTTAAATTTCAATTTTCAGTTGTTTGTTGATGATACATAGAAATACAATTGATTTATGTATAGTGATTTTATATGCTATAATCTTACAAAACTCACTTTTTAGTGCTGGTAGCTTTAGTTTTACTTCCTTCTTTCCATTTAGTATGTCTTTAATTTCTTTTTCTTGCCTTATTACACAGGTGAAAGCAGCTAGTGCAGTGTTTAAATGGGGAAAGTGGACATCCTTTCCTTGTTCTTGATCTTATGATGAATACCTTGTTCTTGATCTTATGATGAATATAGTCCTCTTAAGTATGATTTAAGTTTTTTTTATAGCTGCCCTTTCCAAGTTTGGCAGAGTTTTCTTCTATTCCTTATTTGATGAGAGTTTTTATTAGGAATGGATGTTGGATTTTGTCAAATTCTTTGTTGGCACCTTTTGAGATCATAGATTTTTTTTCTATTTTAGTCTTTTAATATGGTAAATTACATTTGTTTTGTTTTGTTTTGTTTTTATTGTTAAACCAGCATTCTATTTCTGGTAATATTGACCTTATTCATATTTTACCAGTGTTACATTCACTACCTTGTGTGTATGTGTGTGTTTACATCTGTGCAATTTTATCACATGTACATTCATGTAACCACCACCATACTCAAAGATACAGAACAGTACCATTACAAGGATGCCTTCTACTGTGTTTTTATAGCTACAGCCAACTGCCTCCTTCTTTTCCTCTGTTAACCTCTGACAATCACTATTCTGTTCTTTGTCCCTATAATTTTGTCATTTCAAGAATATTGTGTAAATGAAATCATGACATTGCCTTTTGTTCAGTCAGCATAATTCTCTTGAGGCCCATCCAAGTTGTATGCATTAATACTACTTTTATTGATGAGTGTTATTCCATGGTATGCATGTACCACAGTTTGTTAAACCATTCACCTACCGAAGGACATTCGGGTTGTTTTCACTTTTTGGCTATTACAAATAAAGCTTCTAGGAACATTTGTATAAGGTTTTTATATGAACATAAACTTTTCATTTCTCTGGGATATGTGCCTAAGAGTGCAATTGCTGGGTCATATGGTAAACACATGTTTAGTTTTATAAACAGGTGTCAAACTCATTTCCAGAATGGCTATATACTATTTTACATTCTCATTAGCAATGTTTGAGTATCCCAGGTTCTCCACATCCTTGCCAGCATTTAGTATTATCACTATTTTTATTTTGGCCATTGTAACAGGTTTAAATGTAAAAGTCTTAAATGTACTGGTCTACAAATTATACAAATGCATATACCTGTACCACTCACATCTTACCAAGATACAGATCATTACTGTCACCTAGATAGTTCCCTCATCCCCACTCAGTAAACTCTGACCCCCATTAATCAAAGGTAACCACTGGTCTGATTTTATTTTATCATATATTAGTTTTGCCTATTCTAAAATTATGCATAAATTGAATCACTAAATATGCACCCTTTTGCACAAGGCTGCTTTCACGTGGCATAAAGTTTTTAAGCTTTCTCCATGTTGCACACATCAGCCTGTTCTTTCTTAATGCTGAGTAGCATACTGTTGGATGAATGTATGACTGTACATTTTCCTTGATAAACAACTTGGTGGCTTTAAGTTTTTAGTTATTTAAGGCTGCTATTAACATTCTTATATGAGTTTTTTTTTTAATGTAAACTTTTACTTTCTTTTTGATCCTAGGGCATATGCTAGGTATATCATTTTCATAGGGCTACTGTGTAAAACAATAAATTAATTCTCTCACAGTTTAGGAGGCCAGAAGTCCAAAATCAGAGTGTTAGCAGGGTTGATTTTTCCTGGAGGCTCTGTGGAGAATCTGTTCTATGCCTCTTATTTAGCTCCTAGTGGTTGCTGGCATTTCTCTAATTGTAGCTGTGTAACTCCAGTCTCTGCCTCCATTGTTACATAGTTTTCTTCTCTCTTTGTGTCTCTGTATCTAAATTTCTCCTTAAAAAGACACCAGTCATTGGATTAAGGCTCACCCTAATCCAGCATGACCTCATGTTAACTTGATTATATCTGCATACATATTTTTAATAAAGCCACATTCACATTCATAAGTAGTCATGAATTTTGGGGGGAGACTAACCAAGTACACTGGGTCATAGGGTAATGGTATATGTAGTTTTATAAGACATGACCAGACCTTTTCCAAAATTGTTGTATTTAATACTATTTTTCACTTCCATGAACAATATATATGAGAATTCCTCTTGCTTCACATCTTCCCTAACAATGTGTTCATTTTATCTGTTGTGATGGATATAGAGTTGACCCTCCATATCTGTGGGATCTGTGTCCATGGATTCAACCAACTGTGGATCAGAAATATTTGGGACAAAAAAAAGCACCTGTACCAAGCATGTACAGACTTTTTCCCCCTTCTCTTTATTCACTAAACAATACACAGTAACAACTATTTGCATAGCATTTTACTTTGTATTAGGTATTATAAGTAATCCAGAGATGACTTAAAATGTACTGGAGGATGTGAAGGTTATCTGCAAATACTGTGCCATATAAGAGCCTTGAGCATCCATGGGCTTAGGTATCTGAGGGGAGTCCTGGAACAAGTCCCCCATGGATACGCAGGAACAACTGTATAATGATATCTCATTGTGGTTTTAATTTGCATTTCCTTGACGATAATGATGTGGATTACTTTTCTATGTGCTTTTTGATCATTCATACATAATATCTTCCTTTGTGAAGTTGCCATTCAAATCTTTTTCCAATTTTTTATTGCATTGTTTTTCTTTTTCTTTTTTTTATTATTTTTTTATTTCATCATATAATGGGGGTACAAATATTGTTAGGATTACATACATTGCCCCTACCACTCCTCCCCCCACCATGTGCCAGAGCCTCAAGTGAGTCCAGTCCCCAGGTGGCGCGCAGGACACACATTATGTAACTCTACACTTCCTCCCCCCTCCCGCCTGCCCTCCATCCAACAAAAGATTTTTTTTTTTTTATACTTTGGATACATTGTATAACTTTGCCTCTCCCTAAGAAGGGTTAGAGGTTTTTCTATTTGGTACATTTAACTTAGTCCTCTATCTCTTCCATTTCCTGTTAACTAAAAGTTGGATCTAAAGATTCGATTAAAGTTAAGTTAATATTTTTGTCATGAATATGTTATAAGTGATGCTGTATACCTCAATTAAATATTAAACCAATAAACTTTATTCAAATTTTAAGTGACAAATTGAATAAACAAGACAAAAGCTCTCTCCAGAAAAGATGCTTCTTGAAATAGAGCGCATTTTCACTTTCACAAATTTTGGACGGGCAAAACACCACCTCAAAACAGTTTTCAGACGTTATCATTTTGAAAGTTCTTTTCCTTCTCAATATGAGTTATGACCTACTTTTCTAAAATAATATATTTCTCTTTTTTATACAAAAAATGAAAACATTTTTATGTTTATTTTAAATTTAGGCTTTTTTAAAAGAACTTCAAGCTTTTGTTTTGCATTTTTATTTTGTGTGTGCAATAAAAGGCCCTAGTAATTTTCACTGTAAAGAATCAGAGACTAGTACGTCAGAGACAATTATGAACTGTAATTTTAAATCATTTTGATGCTGAGAATTTCCCTCCCCCTACCTCAGGCATTTTAATATTTATTTTTTTCTATTTAAATGAAAATATCCATGATGAGCACTTTCTAATGTCATCAAGAGTGAGAAATACTCCTCTTGTGTTTTATCAGCCCAGTTCCCATTAGGGTGGTGCTCTGAGGACATACATAACTAGGATTCTGCCTCCATGGCAAGCTCCATGGATAGTGGCCTTGGTAGTGAAAATGGAGGCACAGACAGTTCCTTGATTGCTTTGGCCCCACTAAAGTGCTGTAAAAATTTTGTTATTTTAAGGTTGAATAGTGCTCCATGCTAAACATATTCCACATTTTATTAATCCACTCATGAATTTATGGGCACTTGGGTTGATTCCAGATCTTTGCAATTGTGATTTGTGGTACCATAAAAAAGATGAATTAATCCTTTTGCAACAATCTGGATGGAACTGGATACCATTCTCCTAGGTGAAATATCTTAAGAATGGAAAAACAAATACCACATGTACTCACTATTAAATTGTAAGTAACCAATGAGCACACATGTATTTTACTTCCTCAGAGGGAAGTAAAACTCAGTGGAAATCAACCAGGGGGGAGGAGGGGAAGGGAGAGGAAAAAAAAAATCTACCTAATGGTTACTATGAACAGTATTTGGGTGACAGGTACACCTATAGCCAGGACTCAAGCTTTACAAAAGTGATCCATGTAATCTAAAACATTTGTACTCATTTAATATTTTGAAATAGAATAAAATAAGTCATTCTTTTAAAATATCATTTTAAATCTGCTTAATTTAGCATAATTGAATAATTTAACAAATATTTATTCAGCACCTTCTATATGTAAAATATTGGGGGTGTATTTCTCTTTGTACTCTTAAATATGCTCTAGTTTCTTTGTGGATGTGTTCTCTATAATACTTCTGTGCCTCTTTCTCTACTTCTGTTTTATACATGCTTCAGGGAAGTTATTGGAATACACATGAACAATGTTCTCTGAATTACTTGGAGAGTACTATTCTTGTAACTTTCATTATCAAGTTTGATTGTAAGAATACATCCAATTGATGGAGCCATACGTCAATGATAACAACTTGTCTGGAAGAAAGCTGAACCAATAGCTGTCAAGTTTGGCATTAAACTATCCCCTAAGCTCTTTTTGTCAGTGTCTCATTACAGAGATGGGGCTTAATCGTGGTTCAATTGTTGCTATAACTCAAAGGAATCAACCCAAGGGACTAAATAAATATTATGCCAAAACTTTTAGTTTGAGAAAAGAGAAGTAATCCAGTTAACTATAAAGTTGGCATTGTTTGATTTATATTTATGTTCTGTCAAGACTCTCCATCCACCTTATATAGTATATAGTTAAGTAGGCTGTATTCATGTCAATAGGAGCTGAGTTGATGAAATAAGGGACATCAACTGTCCAATATCTTCTAACATTTAAAATGCAATCTGTGCATAATTTACCTTTGGAATTATAATTAAGACTGTTCAATTTGTTTCAAATAGACCTTCTCTTGCTGTTTCTGTGGTTCACATTGGTGTCAGTCTATCTCTGTATCCTAACAAGCATATATGAAATTTAAATGGATTTAAGAGAGTTTGGCCAAACGTTGCCTGAACTGTTATTAGCATTTTAATTTGCTACATTATGTGGAAGGGTTGTTCTAATGAATTCCCCCTTCACTTTCATTCTTATATAGCTTCTTAATGGCTTAATAGTCCATCTGGATCATTTTCTCTATAAGAGTTTAATTCTATTTACTAGTTTTTTCATGTGTAGATTTCCAATTTAAATATTTAGAAACAACACATGATGCCATATTGCTTAAGTGTTTTAATGTAATTGTTTTGAAAGCACAAAAATACATGCCTCATGTCTTTTATAAAATTTAAATGGAAGTTAATTTATACAGAAGAATAATCAAACCCCTGTAGATATGTGTAACATTCAGATATTCTGCTCTGCATGGGACATCAAATACCAAAAACTAAAAAATATGCTTTCTTTTCACCCTGCTGATGTTTTGAATTTGTGCATAAGATGGTTCATCTTATACAATTGTTTCCTAATTATCCACTCTAGGATGATAGCAAAGAAACTCAAGAATACCAAATGTCACATGTTTCTTGGATTTTTATGAAAGGAGGGTGAACACTGTATTTAAAATTAGTAATAAAAATGCTCACCCAAATTTCTTGCTGTAATGCCTAGGTACATAAATATTCATCAAGGACTCGAATGTTTATAGCAGCACAATTTACAATAGCAAAGATGTGGAAAAAAACCAAATGTCCATCAATACATGAGTAGATTAATAAAATATGATATATGTTTACCATGGAATACTACTCAACTACAAAAAACAATGGTGATCTACCACCTGTTATATTATCCTGGATAGAGATTGAGCCCATGCTTCAAAGTGAGATATGACAAAGATGGAAAAACATGTACCACATGTCCTAGCCATCAAATTGGTACAAATTGATCAACATTAAGGTGCTCACATGGTAGTAATACTCACTGGGTGCCGGTCAGGTAGAGGGTAGGGAGGTTGGGGGGTAAATCCACAGCTAATGGAAACAGGGCACACTGTATGGGGGAAGGACACACTTGTAGCACTGGCTCGAGTGAGGCAAATGCATTTCCATAATATCCTGAATTAAAAATAAATAAATAAAATTAGTATTCAATAAAAAATATATTCATCAAGGAAATATCCTTTGTCTCCTGGGCCTAGACAAATACAATAAACAATCCAAATCTGATTTATTAATTTTAACAGACTATGGTAGGGTGTATGTGATTAAATATAAAAGTATTAGTCAGGGTTCTCCAGAGAGGCAGAACCAATAGGAGATAGATAAATAGACAGATGAGAGGGGATTTATTAGGATCGATTCATGTGATTATGAAGGCTGAGAAGTCCCACAATAGGCTGTCTGCAGGCTGGGGAAGCAGGGAAGCCAGCAGAGTGACTCAGTGCAGATCCAAAGGCCTAAGAACCAGGGCATCCAATGGGATAAGTATCAGTCCAAGGCTGAAGCCTTGATAAACTGCAGGGACTGCTTGTACAAGTCCCAGTGTCCAAAGGTCAGAGAAATTGCAGTTCTGATGTCCAAAAGGAAGCAAAGAAAAATGTCCAAGCTCCAGAAGAAAGAGTAAATTAGCCTTCCCTCTGCCCATTTGTTCTATTCAGGCCCTCAGTTGATTCGATCTTGCTCACCCACACAGGGTGAGAGCATACCGTTATTACTTAGCTCACTGATTCAAATGTCAATCTCATCTAGAAATATTCTCACAGACATACCCAGAAGTAATGCTTTGCCAGCTACCTGGGTATCCCTTAATCCAGTCAAGTCAACACCTAAAATTTATCATCACAGTAGGGTGCCAGTGAAAGAGAGGTATGATAGGTACCTTCAAGTATTTGAATATTTTTATGTAGGAAAGAATTACATTTTTGTTATTTTTTCAATGGCAGATTTATAATCAGAAGGTCACAGAAAAAGCATAACTATGTTGATTCAATGTTTTCACTGGTGTTAGTTGCCAAACAATAGATTGACATTGCATAGAAGGTATTGACTGTACATTGCTGAATCTGTTTAATGAGAAGCCTAGTTTCCTCATGGTAGTCAGATATACAGGGAATTCACATGTTGAGAGAAGATTGGGCCAGAACATTTCCAATACTCCTTCCATCTAGGGAATCTATGTTTCTGTACTCTTAAAAACAATCAAGAAAAGTAAACAAACAAAAACAGGAGCCATTGGAGCATTGGCACTATGCAGTAGCTAATGGGGCTAATAGCTGTGTCTTGTTCATACTAATACTAGAAGATCAAAAATTTTCCCTCAAACACCTTCTCATTTGGCCTTGTTTTAATTCATGGGGTTCTCTTCATATTGTTTACATCTTTGGAAATTTCTGGACACATGTACGTTTGACCTTGATGTCGGGAGGAAAGTTTCTATGTATTGGGGAAGGTTCTATAGGGGTTACTTTATGAAAACCCTACCTAATCTCCTTACCTCAAAATTGAGCAAATCACCTTATATAGTGCCATTTAATGATCCCTTATTGCCTATGGATAGGAAAAAAAAAAACTCCTTTGGTGGGATCCCATAAACTTTTACAGGTTGACATGAACCTACCTCTCAAACCTTAATCCCCATGTTCAATTCATCTGCTCTTGATCAAACTAATCATTCCTCCCAAATTCCTTGTTCTTACATAACTCTGTGGCTATACACACACTATCTCCTTTCCAGGAATGCCAATTTATCTTTTCCATTGCTTACCAAATGTCTGCTCATCCCTCAAGACTTCGCTCAAATACAATATTTTATCTGAGACCTTCCCCAATCTTTTAGGTAAACTTGGTCACTGCATCTTCTATTCTCCCATGGCATTTTGTAAAAGCTCAAGTATAATGCTTGCTATATTGTATAATAACTTCCTATTTTCAGTCTTTCCATTATCCTAAACTCCTCAGGGCCAATAAATAGGGTTTTTGTCATTTGCTACATCCCTAGTGTTTAGTTCATAGCCTCATAGAGTGTTGATATTCAGTGAGTTTTTGTTGGATAATGTATGCATGATAGGAATATTCTAATTGATAAATTGTTTGATTGAATAGAACATGCATATATAGTGAGGGGAAAATGTAGGAACATTTCCAGTGCATTGTGTCACACTGAAACTCTGGATGTATCCAAAAAATAGAGTGATTATGCTGGTTAAAAAACCTTGAAAATGGAAGAAAGCAGAGAGTGGAGATCAGAAGAAAGCCTTAGGAAAGAACTGAGAAATAGCAAAGTGAAGAATTTGTGGTAAGATTGCCATAGAAAAAAATACTTTTTGCTTGTTCAGGTTCTTAGTACTAATTTTTTGAGAAACTACAAACTGAAGGGCTTTTGGATTTCTCAATCCATAAAGAAAGGTTAACTATTTTATGTCTTGATGGGAATTTGACAGACTTGATTTTCATGCACTTAGAATTCTGAATTCTGGAGTTCTTTAAGAACTATGATTAATTGAAAAAGTTAAGTTAAAATCATGGTTTTTGTCTCTCATAGTCATACCCTTGGAGTTCTAGGCTAGCATGGCTAAGCAAAAGTATATTACAAACACCCACATGCCAGAGATCAACACTGTTAAAACATGATGCTTTCAGAGTTGCTTTTCTTCTAAACTCTAAGTTTGCATATTTTAGTACCTGTTCCTCTAGATATAGACTGTCGTTCACATTGAATGACATGCCAAAGATAAAAGGATCACTTATTTGGTTAAAACAAACAAATATACAAAGATTTCCAAAACATCAAGTTGAATGTGGGGCTATTTTATTGTATGTTTAATTAATGAAAAGATGTTATTTAAACATTATGCTGCCTCTGATCTATAAACAGACTGGAGTATTGTTAGAAGCATAGAATGACAACTATTGTCATTATAGCAGCAAGTTTTTTTTTTAGTCATTTCCACTTACCAGAGATAAAGGATACACCTGGCATATTACTTCATGTTTGAAGTTTTTTGCATTTAATATTTATTTTTTTTATTTCTTGAAGAATTGTACAATTTTAATTAATGCTATGAAATATAATTATTTATTTACACTTGCATTTCAAATGAGAAGGGGAAGTTGTGAAGGTCATGATAATTTTTCTTTCCTAGAACCTGTAACTCTCAGGGGAGGTGGGCTAAAGATGAGATATCAACTCACTAGAGAAAGAAACCAAGGGACCAGAGAATGTGATTGAAACATCACCAATTGATCTCTTGTAAAAGTTCTCATTTTATTTTTCATGTTTAAGTGCAACGAAACTTTTTCACACTTAACTATGTGAAAGCAAGCATGCTCATCTTAGTATTTGGGGAGACAGAGGACTGAGGGAAACACAATCCCTCTCTCCAGAAGTGGTGCTATCTAACCCGGAAAAAATGTCCTGTTTACATATATGCATTTTTTTTACCTAATTGCTTTAAGCCAAATGTCCATAATATTTTAAATGTTTGTATATGCCATATAGTAAAGATTATGCCACCACTTTTATAAAGAACCCCCCCCCCCGCTTTGTCTCTCTCTCATAATTAACCAGGTAAGCAAAGCAAACTTCTCAAAAATGATTTAGGGAATTCCTAAATCATAAAAATTTTGCTTAATATAAATCAGCAAAGAACTAATACATTATAAATACAATAGATAATTTTAGTAAAAAACCTCTTTATTAAATTTTGGCATATAGAATAATTTTCTAACTTCTTTTGCTTATGTATAAATAGAATTTAAAACCACAACTTTTCTTGCAAGAACCAAGTAGGCTATTTTTAGCTACTAAATATCTAGTAATGAAGCTATGGGTCAAGTTATTTTGTTGAGTGGCAGATTCTACTTTTCATTTTCTTTTCATAGCCATTGCTCTATATTTCAGGTTGAGCACTTCACAACCAGAACAGGTAGGATTATGTTGGCTGTGTTTCAGAGAAAGTCTAGGGAATCTGCCCAGACCAATATTTGGTTAGTGTCAGGGATTCCATATGGTAGTAGATGATGTTTCCTTGGAGGTAGATAAAGTATATGTCTTTAATAACAATGTTATAAATACATTAAAAACAAATAGATCCAGTTGAAATCTGACCTCTTTGACCTATTATTTAAGTGTCGTTGGTTGAGTGATTTATCCTTTTTAAGTCTTAGTTTCCATACCTGTAAAATGGAGATAATAAATTCTACTCTGCAGTATAATTTTCCATTTTAAATATGAAAGTATTGACCACAGTGCTTGGAATATATTAGATATTCAAGACTAGTTTTCTTTTATCCCTCTGATAGGTACAAATAATGCTGTATCCTTTTCCCATTTTGTTTTGGTTCATTGTATCACACTATCCTCTTAACTTTATGAGACAATCTTAAAAATATATACCTTTTTGTTCAAGGCACACTAGGAAAAAAAAATATGAATGCTTCAGTGCAAAGTTATTGCCACTACCAGAGACATGAATATGATTGTTTCTCCTATTGATAGTAAAATATTAAGAGAGTTTTAAAGCATTAAAGCTAAGAGGATATTGAGATATGGTATTGAAAAGAACGATTAAATATCTGATGCAAATCCTTACTAGAAGGCCTATAGAGAAACACCATATATAATTAGGTAAGGGCTCTTAAACAATAGATATATTGGTTTCTCCAAGTTTAGAGGCAATAATAATCCCTGCTCACTAGAAACAACATCAGCAATTTATAGTCTAATAAAAAAGTTCCTGTAGTATTAGTATTGCTATTATTATTAAAAGGATTCAGTAACATGTAAGGCCTTCCCAAAATAATTAAACTATAATACACATTGTTCAAAATGAACATATAATGAATTTCTTACAACAAAATGGTTAATATTACCAGAAGAAATTTGTCAGTGGAGGGAGGGAAAGCATTATTGTGGTCATTCAAAACACACTTGTTAGAGCCTACAACAATCACTTTTATAATAAGAAATATATATTAAACCTTGTAAAATTGTCTTTAAAAGAACAATCACAAAAATTATTATTATTAATTTTTTTTTAGGCAAAGTCTCACTCTGTTGCCTGAGTTAGAGTGCCGTGGCGTCAGCCTAGCTCACAGCAACCTCAAACTCCTGGACTGAAGCGATCCTCCTGCCTCAGCCTCCCAAGTAGCTGGGACTACAGGCATGCGCCACCATGCCTGGATAATTTTTTCTATTTTTTAGTAGAGATGGGGTCTCGCTCTTGCTAAAGCTAGTCTCGAACTCCTGAGCTCAAACTATCCTTCTGCCTCGGCCTTTCAGAGTGCTAGGATTACAGGCGTGAGCCACCGTGTCCAGCCCCAAATTAATTATTTTTATTCAAGGAAATCTTCAATATAGTACCTTAACAGGTTTCCTCCTATGTGAGTCTATGTAATTCTCAAGGTATGAGTAAGAGAAGTTCAGAGGATATACCTTACACATTCCCTACACTTAAGAAGTTTGAAATCTAGTTAGGGAGATAAGGCTAACATGCTTGAAACAGTAGCTTACACAGTTAATAGGATGCAACTCAAATGTAAGCTATACAGTACGAACTCTAACTATTGCACAGGTCATGAGAATAAAGAGAGCATTTGTCTCGAGAGTAACTGAAGATGTCTCCAAGTATGTTGTGGAATTTGATGAGGATTTCAATGGAAATGTGGATTTTGCATAGGCAGAAGGGGGCTGCATTTATATGTCAGGCCATAAGCAATATGGAAGAAAGTCATTGACTGGCAAATAACCATAGCACATCAGTGTGAAAGGAACCAAAGACACATTTTAGTAAGGATGAAAGCTGTAGAATTAAATTAGAACAGGTCAAAATTATGAAACACAGGCAGAGAAATTTGAATTTGATACCACAGGAAAAAATATAGAATGATATAACTTGCTGGAAATTTCCTGCCTGTGGTATATGGGAGATTGGATGTATGGATAATAACAAGTAGCCTGTTGTAAGCATATAATGATAATTTGAAAGAAGCATTGAGAGGACTTAGAGTAACTGAATACAAATCTAAGATGTTTGCTGTTAATAGTTTACATAATTCAGTTTCTAGAATACATTTTCAAGATATATATAAACTCTTGAAAATAATTGAATCTTCGATTAGACTATTGCCACCAATAGATTATAGAGGTGCCTTAGTCATAGTAATGTAGGTTGAGGAGTATGCTAAAGATACTGCTGCTTTGCATAAGATTGAGATAAGCTAGTTTTCCTGTATTTGTGAAAAAATTGAATGCGCTGTTAGAACAACCAAAATTGAACGTTAGTCAGTAGATGTCCACTATTTGATGCATTTCTTGATAATTTTTCTATTATTACATTTATCTTGATCTAGTTCTTGGTCTTTCATACTTCCAGGTTTAATATAGAACCCTCCATTGAAACTCACTGTAAATCATTAGCTTGAAGTATGTCTTTGTTATGTCACCTGTACAACATCAAGCCATCTTGACATCAAAGATCATTCCAGGTTCTTGCAGCTGACAGTGGCTTAATTCTGTCTTTAAAAAGGGCTGTTAATCCACCTGATTCAAGTAATCAAAAGGATAGTTATAGGTCTCTCTCCAGCCTCCACTAATCTAGGAGGGTCTTTTGATTTTTTTTTAATTCAAATACATCAGATAATATTTTCATCGTGGCTGGAGAGGGTAATTAAAATAACTGGAAATGTCTCCATATAAGTGTGAAACCCAAATATCCTAATATTTAGATCATAATAGTGACTACATTCTTGAGAATGAAGAAAATATTTCATACTAAAATACATTCTTTCTACTAGTTAAAGTAGGCAAAATTTCAAATCAAATATAATGATTTTCTTAGCAATACTCCAGTAGCCTCTTTTGACAAAGCTTAATTTGATATTTTTAAAATTATTTTACCACTTTTATTTTATTTTTTTTATTTCCACATATTATGGGAGTACAAATGTTTAGGTTACATACATTGCCCTTCCCCCCTCAGTCAGATCTTCAAGTGTGTTCATCCCCGAAACAGTGAGCATTGCACTCATTATGTATGTATATACCCATCCCCTCCTCCCCCTCCCATCAGCTGAATGCCTGATAAATGTTATTCCTATATGTGCACTTAGCTGTTGATCAGTTAAACTCTTTGCTATATATCATAAAACTTCCAAGTTATTAAAACATTCCATTGGCTCTCAGATTTGATGAGATAGCTAATTCCCTACCCAATATAATATGATTTTTATAAAAGAGATTTATTCATTCAACAAATACTTATTGAGTACATACTATGTGTCAAGCAGTCTGCTAGACTCTGAAGAGACAATGATAGACAAGGCAGGCCAGGCAGAGGCCTTTAATGAAACATATAGTCCAATGGATGACAGATACTCTTTGATATGGGTACAAGGAAGTACAAAAACTGGAGTATAGCTCTCATCAGAGAGAATAAAAGATGTATTAATACAAGCATTCAGAAGATAGGATATTAAACTTTATTGTTACTAAAGCCTAATTTTATTACAAAACTCTTTTCTGAAAGGCCTGATAGCCCCATAAAATATTTATATTTCCAACACATTTTAAGTAGGAGATAATTTTTACACCTAAATATAAAGTGCATAAACCTACTCATAAAGATAGAGTCAGGAAAGCCAAGGAAGACCAGAATATAAAATGCTTCCACCTATCAAGGTTGATTAGATAATGAGAGCAGAAAAAAGGCTGTTGGATTTGGTGACCTTGTAGACAGTGGTTTGCAGCAGATTTACAGGATTCTAAATCAGATTCAGGCAATACAATAGAGTGTAATTAGTGAGAAAATGAAAGAGGATAGAAATTAAATGTGAGAATATTTAGACCAGAGAAATGAAGAGGCATTTCTAGAATGGGTGATTAGACTAAGTAAAGGTTATTGTTTGTTTGTTTCTTGTTTGTTTTTAGTTTGTTTTCTTAGTTAGGAAGGACATAAACTAATGAATTGTTTGTAAATAAGATGAGAGAAGAATAATGGCCAACAAACATATGAAAAAATGCTCAACATCTCTAATCATCAGGGAAATGCAAATCAAAACTGCAATGAGATATCACTTATCTCCAGTAGGAATGGCCTTTATCAAAAAGTCCTCTAACAATAAATGTTGGCATGGATCAGGAGAGATAGGAACACTCCTACATTGCTGGTGGGACTGCAAACTAGTTCAGCCTCTGTGGAAAGCAATATGGAGATACCTTAAAGCGATACAAGTAGATCTACCATTTGATCCAGCAATCCCATTACTGGGCATCTACC
>CAUYPO010087077.1:0-11672 GCA_963574435.1 Cheirogaleus major
GAGCTTTCAGCGCGTTAGAGCTTTCCTCACCACACAAGAGCAGGACGGACGTGGTCAGTGCGCAGCACACGCTGCCGCGCGCACTGCGAGTGCCGCCTGCGGCCACGCTTCCGGCCGGGAGCGCCGCGCCGCAGTGGTTAAGTAGAAAGAAGGCCATTATTTGCTATTATCAAAATAAACACTTTTTAAAAACAAACAAAAAATTGATTCCATTGAGAGGTATGGAATCTATACTCTATAGCAGCCCGTGACTGAGGTAAGTGCAAAATTGCTGCCCGGCTAGTCCCCAGTGGAAACCAGTGGGCACAGGATGTCGGCTTTCAGAGTGAAGGTTATTTCTTGGAGAAATAGAGAAGCCTCTACATTTTATCCTTTCTGAGGTTTTTCCTATTTAATAGAAATGATGCTCCATAAGAGCAGAATTACCAAAGATCAGTGTTCTTTCCAGCAGGTTAAATATTGAGTAGTATTTCTGATTCTGCATCCTGAAAAACCTGGTTTTCCATTGATTTGCATGAATTAATCACGATTCAGAAGGGGTTGTTAAAGGACAAAGCATATGCAAAAATGGAATACCCATTTTCAGATTGGAGCAACTTGCCATGGAAATTATTGCCAACACCATTTTCATTTAGTTCTTCCAAACCTCAAGTTGGCTTTCCTGCTTGGAAACATGTAATTGCATGAACTATGCTCTCCGGAGACTTTGTTCTGCACCTCAGAAAACCAAGTCACACTCACAGACATGAACAAAGAGCACGGATGGGCTAAACAGATCTCTCTCTCTCAAGTGGGCGTGGGGAATTCGGTGCTGGGACATTGAGGCAGCATATTAAACATGTACTTTTTTCCTTTTTTTTTTTTTTTTCTTCTTTTAAGTCCAGGTTGATTGACCTACCAGAAAGCAGAATTGAAGAATGTTGTGGTTTTACTTGGGAGGTGGGTTCAAAGCTTTCTGCTACTAAATGGTATGGATAATTGTTATTTTATGATGAAAAAATAGACATCCAGACTGAATCCTCTTAGCAAAAACCCCGTCCAACTTTTCAAATAGATACTATTGAATCAAGTGCTCTAAGTTGATCTTTAGTTTCCGACTTCAGGAAAAAGAAAAAAATACTGTGTCCATTCTGAAATGTAACAAAATTTAAACACAGCTTTCTGGGTGGTTTGACACAATTCTAAACTAAAGACTTGTGCACTCACAGCAAGACCAAGATTACCTCCCCCTCCTGCTGTTTCTTTATGGTGGCCCCAGATTGCAAACCTGCTATTACAGCCTTCTGGAATCTTTAACCCTTTCAAAGTAGTTTTTTTTTCTTCCTGTCCTAGTTTGCTCCGTATTTCAGGGATAACTTTTGCTGAATCATCTCAGAATCTGTAATTTTGGTAGACCTGTCACACACCCTAACATTCATAGCTTTTATGGTGCAATAGTGGAGTTTATTACATTTTAATTATTAAATTATATTTTTAAATTGTTTTTAAGGCCTGCCTCAGATTTTATAAGTAAAAAGAGAGTTAGTTCAGGGTATGGGATCTGGGGCCAAACAAAACTTCCTGAGTTCAAATCCAACCATCTCTTATTAGTTATAGTATGATTTTTGGAATATTTTGTCCTTTACAATTAGTTTTCACATCTGAAAACAAGTTCAAAAGCAAAGCTACCTCAGAGAGTTGTGAAGATTAAATGAACCAATGTATTTAAAGTGCCTAGAACTGTGTGTGGTACATAAGAGCTCAGTAAATGTTAGCTATTAGTGACTAAAAGTAGAATGTGACACTGAAGATATGGGACAGCGTAAACCTTTCAAAATTTAAGTGATTTTCAGAATCCTGTAAATGATCGATATAAACTAGCTAGTCACCTTGGTATGTTATTAAAGACTAAGATACAAAGTGTTTAAGTTTATATGTAGAGTAGGAATTTTTTTCTTTATATAGAGTTTGGAGTCAGGCAAACAGACCTATCATATAAGAATAGACTATATAAAAGTATTTTTTAAAAAATATATAAATATAATAGTTGCCAAATGAAAGTGTTCTGTTCTTAGACTATGAAATCAATGATACTCTGAGGTATGCCGGGAAATAGCTTCCTGCTGCCCCACAGTGGCAGTTGTTGTGAGCGCAGTTTCCACCCTGCAGGTGGTCAGGGGGCTCCATGGGAATACAACCAGAAGATTGTACAACCAGGTAAACACAACCTATTCTATGCTTGTCAGTAAAGGCCAGTAGAAATAATAGATGAGAAGAAAGGAAATGGGATCTCATCTATATAAGAAAAGAAACATAAGTATCAGAGGGAACCATCCTGAGGAGGATGTCACCGGAGAGAATGCCATTAATACAAACGGCATGAACAGAGTGGCCCTACATTGCTTGAGAGTCTACATGTGTGACTGTGCAGATTGGCCCTTGTTCCGTCTATCTAGCAATCATCTAAGTTATTTTTCAAGTAATGCTATCTGTATAGTAGTGCCCCAATGTAGGTGCACTTAGAAAGCTAGTAATTTTGTGATATTTCAAGCCATTATATTTGAAAAAGGATTTTTTATTCTTTATTTAGAAGAGAGACTGAGCCTACAGAGGGCATGCATGACGCACAGCACTGAAAATCACAGTCCCTTAGCCTCTTCTCCCTCCTGAGGAATTCAGCTCTGCCTCCAAACTTGCATTTCCTACCTAGCAAAACAAAAATTCTATGGTTAAGTAGACTCCCCATTCTTAGAAGTCAACTTGTAATCATCTGTTGTTTCAAGAGAATGTTACTTATCAATCCTAAGCAGCTTATCAAATTATTCACTCTGCATTTGTATTTCTCTAATAGGAGTCCTAGTAGACAGATTTTTCTTCATCTCATTGTAATTTCAGTCAGACTTTGGTAACTGCTAGTTACTGGTGTCTTAGATGTTGGTAGGCTGGCTGTGCTTTCCCAGGCTGTTAAATTTGGATTTTACCATCTGTCTTTTCCCCACATCATATATGTTGCCAGATTTGGTCCATCTGGTCTTGCAATCTCACCTCCCACCATGCTTCTCTCTCCATTTCCCTGATGCTTCCAAAACTCAAGCTCAATTATGTCTCATCTAAATCCCCCCCCATTAAGAAACAGTGTGGTAGATTGGAGATAGTATATGCTTTGGAGACAGAAAAACCTCAGTTTGAATTCCAATTTTATCACTTACTTTGCTGTGTAATCGTTGGCAATTAATACTAATACTCATCATAAAACAGAGAAATAATAGTCTCTTCAAAAGGTTATTCTTACACGAGAATCTAACGTCCTGTTTGGCACAGTGTTAATACTTAAGAAATGCCAGTTGCCGTTCCCCATTCTTTTCTCAGTGCAGGATTTAAGGGCAGACTAGTAGAAATCATCTCCTTGGTTAGTGGTATAGAAGAGTGCATTTTAAATTACAGGGAATTTAAAATCAATAAGGTAAATAAATAAAAGATAATTTGCTTGTTATTATATCCTGCACTTATAGCCCTAAACAACATCAGTGGTAAAATACTTCTCTTCTAAATATAAAGCCCTTATTGGGATAAGTTCTGAAGAATGGCTGCTGTTGCTGGTGAGTTTCAACAGCTACATCAACTTATAGTAGCTTCAAGTTAGCACGTTTGTGTTACTTACCTTTTAATAAACACTGTATTGTACATAGTCTTTAACCCAGAGAACTTCCAGTTATACAGCACACCCACACACATGCAGATTCAGACTTTGCTCTCAGAGTACATACAAAACAGCTTGGAAGTATTCCAGCATGTTCTGGTGGGATTCAGGTATCCCAATCCTGTGCTATTATATAAGCTTTCAATAAACAGTAGATTTGAAACAATGATAACTCAGGGTCTGCAAAGAAAAATAGCAGAATTTGAATTAGTCCCATTTGTGACCACTTGGAGTTATTTGCATTTAAGTTTTCTGAAATTATTGTGAAATAGGATTTTTATGTATCTCTACCAAACTTATCCTTATGTTTAAGAAAGACTGTTTGAAACTACCTGGAGTATACTGGTTGCTTCATGTGAAAGAAAAATTTTAAACTTAAAAGTAACAAATTAGGTTCTTCAATCAACTCTGAATGAAGAGAGATTGACAAATATGATGATATATGTTATTGAACAGAAATATGAAAAAGTATTGATTTTGATAAAGTTGCAGAAATCAAGGCTGTTAACAGAAACTGTAATGTTAATACTCATTACTGTGGCAGACCAACATGGACATATAAGATTTTACTTTTTTTCAAAAATACATTAAAGATATAAAAAAGTTTATACCATTATATATATATATATTGCTCTGTTTTATTGATTTTGATTTTAATATTTTTAGTGGCATAATTATACTGTAAAGTTTTAGGAAAGAAAATCTTAAGTGCTTCATTTATTTTCTGGCCATTATCATTATCATCTCATTCTATGGTTATTACTGAAAATAAGATGGTCATAAAGAGGAGGTGGGTGTTAGAAAGTGTCACTTTGTGTGTCCATATGGTACCAACCCATCTTAGCTTCAGGCCTCCCTCTTCAGTTCTTTTTTATACATTAATAACAGTTACACTTCTTTTTTGTTGGCTCACTGTCGCCCAGGTTGGAGTGCAGTGGCATCATCATAGCTCACTGCAACCTCAAACTCCTGGGCTCAAGTGATGCTCCTGCCTCAGCTTCCTGTGTAGCAGAGACTATAGGTGTGCCACCATACCTGGCTAATTTTTCTATTTTTGATAGAGACAGGGTCTCACTCTTGCTCAGGCTGGTGTCAAACTCCTGGCCTGAAGCAATCCTCCTGCCTCAGCCTCCCAGAATGCTAGAATTATAGGCCTGAGTCTAGCCTCAGTTATACTTCTTGAAGCACAAATCTTATCATACCATGCGCCTGTCAAATATTTTCTGGGACATATTCTTTCATATAGAATAAAGTCGCATGAAACTCCATTAGTGCCTGACATTCATGGATTGCCACCTCCTTGGGTGCATTATCTTCCCATCTTCTTTTCCTGTGTTTGGCGCCAGCTACTTGCAAGTCCTCACACAGGTCCTTTCGGGCCCTGCCTTCCACCAGTGCATATTGTCAACTCCAGCTGGAATGCCTGGGCCCCTCCTTTTTTACATATTTTCTCATCCCACACTGGACCAGAATCAAATCTGTGTTATCCTTTCATAAAACCTTTCCTGACATTTCCAGGAAGAAAAATCATGACCTTTCTTCTGAATTCTCATAGCTCTTGGGGTTATGAGAATTTCCCTTTCCTCTGGATTCCTACATCTCCTGTGGCATTTGCATGTTTCTGTTATAATAATTTGTTTAGGTTCCTTTTTTATTTTTTTCTTGGAGTAAAATCTTCTAGAAGGCAAACTTCATGTTTATCTGATTCAGAGAACCAACAAGGCTGCTTGGATAAGCAGGTTGCCTCCTCTGCTTCCAGTTGTTCACTCAGCCTGGGCAGCTTTATCCTTTTGTGATTTAATACATTTCTAGTCACCATGGGAGACTTGGCAATGATGCTCTCTCCTCTCTGAAGTCGTCCCTCCCCCTATCGCTCGTCTCTCTTGAAGAACAAATCCTGCTTCCCATGTGCTACCAGCCATGTTACCCGCGCCTCTGCCTAGCATATCCCTTGTAATTCATGCTTTAGTCCAATGCACGCTGCTGAGGGCCCACATGTGCCAGGGTCTGTGTCAAGCAGTGAGGACGCAGCAGGGAGAAAGGTGGACATGTCGCTGACCTCATGGAACAACCTTTCTTCTACTACATCAGGAGGCCCTTGAAGGGAGGGTTCTATTTATTAATCTTTCATCCTTGATAAGTGGCTTCTGGGAAACGCCCAATGTATTTATTACTAATAAATAAATAAATTAATTAATGAACAGACATTCCTTAAATGTATTGGCTTTTGTGACCCTGATTATGGCAAGCTTGTTAAAACTGAGCAGGTGAAAAGATGATAAACGTCTCACAAGGAAGGACAGTTTCGTGCAGCCTGTATAAAGCTTGTGCAACTAACTTCATGTTGAAGTCTCAGAGTCTTCTGGCCTAGTAGCTACTATGTTTTGGACTGATTACCGATCCCCAAGACTGTTCAGGAGAGGTACAGCAGGAGTAAGTCCTGCTAATGAATTTTGATCACATTCTTTAGCATTTAAAACAGTAGGGCACCATTGACAAATTTTGTAATATAATATAGCATTTGCTCAACTAATACTTACTGCCTACAACATAGGAAAATGTGTACTTAGCGATGACAGAGAAAGAGAGGCTGAAAACTAATTTATAATATAAAACGAAATATGTCAGAAGGAAAGTGTAAGTGATGGCATGGGAGGCCCCAGTGGTGGGAAATAATCATGGGGATTATGGTTTTGGAGGAAAAAAATCTTCATAAAGGTGTTGTCATTGGAGCTGAAAGTTGGAAACTATATAAACTATGCAAAACAGAGGTTTTCAGGCAGAGTAGAGCAAGAACAAAATCAGGGAGATGAGAAAGTGCGGTTTATATTAATTGATCTGTGGACATTGACATGTGTACATTTCTCGACATTGAGCCTTTTCTGTGTAGAGTTTGTCATTGATTCTTAAGTACTTTAGTCCCCGAGGAACAAAGTGATGCTTTTATAGGTGTCCCTGATGACACTATACTGCAGTCACTCTGGTATATGGGTAAAGACTTTGGGGGAGCCCAGTGGCTTTCCTTCTCTTTGGTGTCTGCTTTTACTTAGTGGCAAGAGCATGTAGGCAAATTTCTAATTTAACACACGGACTGCCACACTAGAAAAAAAATTTTTTTCCTTGGGGCCACTGGTGTTTTATTTTGAAAATATGATAAAAACTTCAAAAACAAAATGATCCTTTCTAACTTAAGGGAAAATTTGTTATTTTTCATTGTTCTCTGTGCATGAGTTATATGCAGCTTAAAAAATAGTTCAGGCGACTCCCAAGGTAAACAGACTTGTGAGTAACTCCCAAGGTAAACAGACTTGCTTCATGAAGCCCCAGGCTCAAAACTTGCATGAGTTAAAAATAACTCACATGGCAGTTAGTGTGTTAAAATGAACAAATTATTTGCAACAGTTTTTCTGTTTTTGCTAAATATTTCATGGTTTAAAATTGCCATTGGCTCTATATATAGAGTCACTAAAATCAAAATCTAGGTCAGTATGTTTTTGGGATCACATTTAAACTCAGAGACCACCGTCTACCCTGCTTGGAAAGGGTCATAGCTTTATCGGTCACATACTTGAATCAGAATCAAAATAGTTTTCCTCTTAGCTTTATTCTCCCACATTTATCTGCATTCTCCTGTGTTGATTTCTTTGTCATTTTGTCATCTACTTCTCTCTACATTTTTCTGTTTTTGGCATACTTCCATGTGGGGCGCGACGGCAACGCCGTTCTAAGATGGCGCCCGTATCCGGTGGTCATTTTGCTGTAAACAACTCTCGAGCATGCGGAGTGTTGGTCAGGTCACAGGAGGTGCCGGTTGTGTAATTATGTAAATGAAGGATGCTAGGTTGCGCCAATGAAAACTGGCGGCATCTCCTTCCCAACCTAACCTCAGAGGTTTCAGGTCCGCCAAGGCCTTAAAAGCGTGTGTGCTTCCCCGTTCGGGGTCTCCGCAACATGTAAGAAGAAAGAATATCCCCATTAAAGCGCTGGCAGAAGAACTCCAGTTGCCGTGTCTTCCTTGCTGGCAAGATGGGCGCGACACTTTATTGTTTTCTGAATGCTCCTTTTTTATATCATCCTATTCTTGTTTCATGGATACATTATTTTCTTTTTTCTTCCTGGAGATTAACTACAGAATATTTCTTTTATTTCCTCTTCTGTGTCTCTATTTTCTCTGAGTTCATTGGCACTGGCAACACAGGGACACCACAAAATGGGAAAATTTTTTAGGGAAAAATTTGAGATTTGCTATCTTGAAAAAGCAGCGAAGTACTATTATGTGAAAAATCTATGTTCAAGATCAGTAAATTTGCTGGGTATAGGTCTGTGGATACATATTGTATTGATAACTATTAAATAATATAGGTATGTGTTTGAAGTACAGATTAAGCAAGTGTCCTTTAATACACCCTTCTCAGCTCAGCCATCTTTGTTTTTGGCCACTGTGATGCTACCACTCGCACCCATGTGCTGAAAGAGTACACCGTACACAACTCTTGCATGTGTGTATGGGAGGGAGATGGGCTGGACTGGTGATGGTGGAGGGTGGAGCCCTTTGGGAAACAATTCATTGATAGGAATCACGGGTCCATTGCCCTATAACCTACAGGATTATGTGCTGATGAGGATAATTTCAGTGGCCTATATGGCCTCTATGAAGCTGTCCATTGTTCCTTCTTCCTTTCTAACCAGGGATCAGAGGTGTGGAAAGATTTTCCCTCGAAATGTTTTTATTCCAGCAAAAAGGCTCAGTTTTAAACACAAAATGTACTTGTTTTAGCTCTGTTCTCCCAAACTTCCAAAGGGGAGATCTTTTTATAAATTTGCTGAATTCTTCATGACTTTGTGTTTATTAAGTCCCACTGTTTGCAAAGTATTTTGCAGTGGCATAAATGTCATTTTAAAACAGGAAGTTAGCTTTTAATCATTAGTCTGAAATCAAGTGCTTCAGAAAATGAAAAGGTTTCAGGCAGAGGAGAATTTCACATGACAAAAGTCACAAGAGGAAATGAGATGACTCAGGCTTTTTCTCCATTCACGGCTTTTTGGTATGTTCATTCATTTGCCCATCTCTCAAATACCTAGTTTGTGCATGGCCTCATTTAACACTCTAGTGTACACCACTCAGATGAGCTCCTCAAAGTGCAAAGACTCTGTTGATACACAGACTTCTCATGTACATAGATGGGGAGCATTGTTTTCACTGCTGTAAAATATTCCCTTGTGTGAATGAACCACAATTCATTTATTCGTTCTCTTGATGACAGACCACGTTTGGGTTGTTTCCAGTTTTTTCCTATTATAAACAATGCTGCAATGAATAATCTTGCACACCCCTCTGGTGCACGTGCAAGACTTTCACTAAGGCAGCAATTCTCAAAGTGTGATCGAGGGACCCACAGGGGTCCCCGAGGCCCTTTCAGGAGGTCTACAAGATCAAAATTATTTTCATAATAATTTTCACTCTCATTCTGTCAAGGGTACGCTGTGAAGTTTTCCAGAGGCTGCATGACACATCCACAATTATCTGAATAGGCTATTAAAATACTCCTACCTCTTCCAATTATATATCTGTGTGAGACTGGGTTTTTCCCACGTACTTCAACCAAAACAACATATTGCAACTTTTGAATACAAATAGAGATTCCAGCTGCCTTCTAGTAAGCCAGATGATAAAGAGATATGTAAAATGTGAAAATGCCTCTCACCTCCCTAAATTTAAAAATAAATAGGATTATTCTTCATAAAATATATTGTTAACATGTAAATGAGTTTTTATTATTTTTAAATGAATAAATATTTAAATTTTTTCAATTTTAATTTATAATACAGTAAATATCAAAAGATATAGCCCATATAAGGAAAAGTTTTCTGTGGCCTCTGATCATTTTAAGAGCATAAAAGAATCCTAAAACCAAAAACTTTGAGAACCACTGCCCTAGGGTATATAACCAGGAGTGGAATTGCTGAGTTGTGGGATAGGTGCATGTTTATCTTAAAATGGTAAATCTCATAACAACTCATGACTAAGTTCAGTTTTATATTATTTATACAAAGTCCTCCCAAACTAGCACAACCAAATTATCTATAGCTCATAAATGCATACATATTTGCTTAGGAAAAAAAACAGAAGGCAAGATTAAGCTCAAAATACAGGATAGTATGGGAAGGAGGCAGACTGGACTAGTTCTTAGGTAGAGTGTTTAGTATTGTGCTTTATAATTTACAGATATGCTGCATTTTTCTTTTATGTATTAAATATTATGTAATTTTTTATTAATAGTTACCAAAAATAAGAAAGAAACATTTTCTGCCCTCAAAAGGCTCCCAATCTGCTGATTGTGAGTGGAAATCACACCCCTCTTCCCCCTGAGTTTCAACCTATTGAGAAATCGACCCAGGAGTCCCATCAGCTGAAAAGCTGAACTAGAGAATGGGGAGGCCTGTGGTTTTCCCCTTTTCCCACCTGATCCAGTTGGTCTTATGCAAACCAGGAATCTCCTGCTGAACTCTCCCCTCATGGCAGGCCTGCCTAGTAGAGGGGAGGGGGCAGGAGAGAAACTGCGCAAGGGAAAAGCAGAGAGGGGACCTTCCTTCCTGGGGAGTGGAGTGGAAGTCCCTTGGAAGATGCACACCCAACCGCTGGGATGCAGAACAGGAGGTCAAGAGCAAGTGAGCAGCTCAAGCAAAGTCAACTGCAGCTAATACTGTGACGGAAGGTGTCCCAGAGGAGGCCACACATGCTTGCCTTTGCAGTGAAGGATGGAAGGATCGGTTGGTAGGGGGAAAATGTTGAGTATTAACACAGAGGCTGAGTGGCCAGATAAGTCAAGGGTCCAGGGTCTAAACCGAGCTTGTGTGAATGTCAAGGGACAGAAGCAGATGCTAAGAGGGTGCATTAGAAGCATCAGTAGGGGTGAGTGAGGCTGTGTTGGGGGTGGGGAGTGTGTGAGGGGCAGGGCTGGTTAGGAGCCAAGGTGTTGGAGAATGAGTCTGGCTGCTGGTTCCTGGTCAGGCACAAGACAACATGGGGAGGCATAGTGTTCTGCCCACTATACCCCCTGGAGGCCAAGGATGAGCCCTATAATCATTAGGTGACCTAGGTTTGTAACCTAGGTTGATGGTTGGACTTTGGGTAAGGAGCAAGAGAAGCCTCATTCATTGAGTACCTGCCTCCTGTGTGTCGGGGTCTTGCTTTCTATACATCATTTTCTCTGATTATATTTAATCCTCACAATAACCCTGTGAGGTGGGCATTAATATCTCCAATTCACAGATGAGGAGTTTGAGGGTCAGGGGAGGGTAAATAGTTACCCAAAGTTATGTAGGCATCAGGCAACAGCGCCTGTGATGTTAGAACCCAGATCTGTCTGCCTCCAAAGGTGCTGTCCTTTGCTAACCCTTCGGGGCCTCAGTTTTTCCTTCTGTAAAATGAGAATAACATTGACGTCACACATTTGTCATGAGAATTGCATAGCCTAGCACAGTGCTTGACTTTCTTCTTTCCCTTCTCTTCAAGTCCCAGGTGCAGGGTCAGGCTGCACCCCTCGGATGTCCAGACACACTTCTCTGGGGAGTCTCTGAGGAGACTCTCTGTGGACTGGATTCAAAGTCAGTCTTTCACCACAGGCAGTGACTATGAGAAACCAGTGTGGACCCTCAGAGCAACAAGCTAAGAAGGGAAACATCCCAAAGCACCAGAATGGGCCCTGGCGCTGGGCGCTTCTCCTCTCAGACACCAGAGAACGGTGGGCTCAGCTGGGTGGCATTTAAGGGGCCAATGGCCCTTACCTGCAAGGCTGGTCTATTACCCGACCAATCAATTTGGTTTTGATTCTATTCGATTAGACTTTTTCTTTTTTTTTTTTTTTTGAGACAGAGTCTCACTCTGTTGCCCTGGCTAGAGTGCCGTGGCATCAGCCTCGCTCACAGCAACCTCAAACTCCTGGGCTCAGGCGATCCTTCTGCCTCAGCCTCCCGAGTAGCTGGGACTACA
>CAUYPO010087078.1:0-20463 GCA_963574435.1 Cheirogaleus major
AGCACTAACTTTGAGACACAAAATAGTCAATAATTCTTAAAATATTTTCTTCCACAATAAAAATTTTGATTAAAATCACTTTCTTTGTCCTGGATCAAGTTATAGAATTATTTTCTAATGCTAGTTGGATTCCCATTATTATATCTATTGGCCTTTAAACCAAAATCCTACTGGCCATTCCTTATCTTACTGCTGTGTTCCTTCACAAGGCCTAGGAGCAGGTGTCTACACGCTAATGTCCTATTAACATAACACAAAGAAAGCATCTCAGAGGAGAAGGCAATGGTTGCAACTGGGTCTGGGCATATGTCTTATTTTTTAATTGCTCATACACTCAGAAATCCAAATCAAATTATATTCATTTTACAAGGAAGTAAATACAAAATAACTCAATTTCACCTACCTTGATTGCTGCGGAATCTAGGAAGTGCCTCTCTTGCAACTATTGACAGTGGTTTTGAACTCCCTGAGAGCACTCGCTACCCAACCACGCTCCCAGTGACACTCAGTATACTTGTATGTACATACGGTGATGATTTTGTCACTTTTCCCATCACTCCACCACTCCTAGAAACACTGTTTTTAGTCAAACTTTACCAAGCGCTCTGGTTGCCTAAAGATTTATAGGTGTTTAAATAAAAACAACTAATTACAACTTTGAGTGATGGGGAAAACCGTGGGGCGCTGGGACGCGGCCCCTTGCCGCCTCCCTGCAGCTCCACATCCCCGCAGGCCGGTGCTGCGCTGGGCTGGCTGGAGGTCGTGGCGGGCGGGTGCGCGCTGCTGGAGCCGGGCCCACGCTCTATGCTCCACCGCCTGCTCCCGTCCGGCCACACTGCTCGCGTGATCCTGATTGGGTACTTTTTGAATCCCACTGTTCCTGATTGGATGTTATAGCTTGTTGCTGATTAGATGTTAACACTTGTTGCCGATTGGATGTTAAAGCTTGTTGCTGATTGGACGCTTTTTGAGTCCTACCAAAGCTATAAAAGCTGGAGGAGACGGGGGAAGGGGGCGGTCAGAAGATCAGAAGTCAGCGGAGCATGCTGACGGAATAAAGGCTGTTCTCCACTCTCCACGTGCTGCTCGGTTATTTCCCTGGTCAAGAGCTGTTGTGAGAGCTGTTAACACTTGCCGACGTAGAGCTGGTCAAGAGCTGTTAACACTTGCCGGAACATGAGTACTATAGGGAACACCTGATTTAATGTCTCAAGGCAGCAGGTCACTCCTGCATTAATCTAAGCATTCCCTTCACTGCCTGCTCACAAGTTCCAGAGAACTTTTCTACTGGATCTTGAATACCCTAGGCAATGGGATGACACTGCAAGGAGCATACAGAGACCTCAGCCTAATCCACAGCGTTTGAGAGGCCACATAACGTTATCCAAACTGCAACAGATTCCAAACCATGTTTGACAGCCCCTTCTTCCAACAGTAGCACAAGAAACACATGGCATTAAAAATTCCTTCTCCACACATGATAGCCACTAAGTCAAGTGATGGAACCATAAGTGATACAGTTTCTGAAAACCACATCTTAAAGTTTAGGAATGCACATAAATTTAAATATCTGACACACCACTTATAATGTCCCTACAATGGCACACCCAAAATGTTGTATTTGTCTGTTAAAAAAGCAAACCTTTTCATGTTTCTCTCCATGAGTTAGATATAACTGACACACCCTCCCTGTACATTTATGTTCACTAGTACATCTTAGCCTGAAGTACCACCAAATAAAAATTTAATAAAAGCCACAGCCCAGATAACATATAATACATCTTTTTCAATTTGTGATTTATAACCTTGGAGGAAATATTTTCTATAACCCATCTATTAAATGTGTATATAATAATTATGTAGTTTCTAATTTTAAACTACTTAAAATGTCAAATGTTTTATACTTCAATTGCTTTTCATGAGTATTTTGAAAATATGCATTATCTGAAAACTAAGGAAGATATTTTTACCTCCTATTTCCAGCCAGACTTCCTGTTTAATTATAGAAGACTAAAGTTTCTAATCAACCAGAAAGGAAATTTATTATGAAGCAACAACCAAACTAAGCACACTCTTTGTCACAATGCTAGGTGTATGGGATGTGTGCAACCCTTATGTCAAAATATTATTTTCAAAAAGTTAAACACTTAAGCAAATTTTTTAACTCCTAAGCAACTACAGAACAAAGGCACGCTAAAGATTTATTAACACGTTAATAAACAGTCCAGTAAAAGAACATTTTAAGAAAGTTGAATTTACAGGCATTTATAAAAGAATGTTAGACTGAGATTGCTAGGTTACAAAAAAGCTGATTAATGTCCCACAGGGCAATAAAACCTTTGTAGTTATCTTTTGGGTGTGAAATAAAGAAATCAATTTAACAGGGAACATAGCAGTTTCTAAACTCTAATTAAAACAGTAAATGAGCAAGACAGACATGGGAGCATTCTCCTGGATAATTACACAACCAAGGGGGCCTGTCACACAATGCACCTGTACACTATTGAGAGGGCTTGCTGACACAGGAAAGTGACTCCCAATGCTGGGAGCCACCTGGTGTTCAGGGAAATTGAAACTTTGTTTGAGACTTCCTGACTCAGGCAATGCTGCAGCAATGCCCAAGGCACTTCCTAAAGCAGTGCCTGCCAGTTCCCTGTCTCAATGCTATCTAATACCCTCTTTTGCAGTATTTACAAGTTGTGTATCATTTTTCTTAACTCATGATAAAAGAGACTTAAAGCATATAATTCAATGCCATAGAATTCAAACTAGGAAAAACAAGTATCTGTATTTTGAAGGAACATATTACATTTGGTCTTATGCCTTTCAGAAATATTCAGACAAACATAATGCAGCTTTTAAAGGTATTCCATACAAAGCAGCTAATGCCTAAAACAATCACTCCAACAGGAGGTCCCAGAAGCAGGTGGAAGTGGATACAATTTAGAAGTTACTCTAAAGAAATTTGTGTGTTGAAATCAATCCTTCAAAGTTTGTAAAAATAAGTGGAGGCATATCCAAAGGTTAATTTCACCTTTGTTATTCAGATACACAGAGCTACAAGTAAACCCTGGATCTATTACTTCCAAATTGTTTAAACTATTAATATTTTATGCTTTTTTACTCAAACAGATTTTGATTTAAAGGTTAAAGTTCAACTTTAAATTTACTCCACTGAGACTTTAACTATCAGTGAATATGTCCTTTATTAAGTACGCTTGAATGATTTTCCCCCCAAAATCAACACAAAGAGGTAGACTTCCTTGAGGCCCATGGTGCTTGAGTTCTCCCCAGAACACCCTGTGGGCCTGGCAAGGCCACTGAGAAAGTGTCCTCCGTCATCATTTTTTGTTTGCTTTTGCTTAAAAAGTCTCCCAAAATTGCACAAGCTTATGACCTCACATAACCTGGCTCTGTCCTAGCCTGTCACTCTGTGCAACTATGTAAGCTGTTTTAAGAGAAAATGTTTTCATTTTCTGCAAGTTTCCAAAAACATCCTGACCTTATGATTGTAAGGTTTTCCGGTGGCGAAAGAAACAGACAGAGATAAAGAGTGGGGCCAAACAATGTGGCTTTATTTAGCACTCCTGGGTGAGGTTCTGGGGTCCCAAGAGGGGGGGCTCGAGAAGTCACATCCGTTTGAAGGGGGTGAGGCATTTTATACCATTTGGGCTGGGCTAGGGACTTTTGGTGGGAAGAGCTGGGGTGACCTTTGGTGGTCATTGAGAAATAGGAGGGGCTGGCGGTATTTGCGGAATCCAGGAGCCAGAGTGAAACATTCTTATCCGAGTGGACATCTGGATGTGGTTTTTCTCAACGAGACCTGGCAGTTTGTCCTTGGTGGGTCTGGTCTCGTGAGCCTTTTCTTTTTGATCTAGGGAGGGGAGTGGGGCCTGGCACCAGCCTTACAATGATTCCTGGGAAGTGCGTTCAAAAAAGGTCTATTTACTAGTTCATTGAAGGTTCTTTTCAGTTGGTAGACACATCCCTGTATCTGTGACCATTATCCCTAACAAGGTTCACTGCAGCAATGAGTGGAGCCCCATCCACCTGCTCCCTGGGCAAGGCTGCTCATTCACTGGCCTT
Source organism: Cheirogaleus major (assembly GCA_963574435.1). NCBI lineage: Eukaryota > Metazoa > Chordata > Mammalia > Primates > Cheirogaleidae > Cheirogaleus > Cheirogaleus major. Next base: position 4,087 of record CAUYPO010087078.1, read on the forward strand.
CCTATACCAGGTTGATTACCTTGCAAGACGGAACCTGCTGGGACTCTGTTTTCACAAACTGTTAGAAAAAGAGCCAAAAGAAAGGAAATGTAAATCTTTCTCTTTACATTTCACCAGCTCACAGCTTTAGAATTTGTTTCTGTAGCCTAAAAGTGTTCCAGAGAAGCTCCCAGACAGACAGCAGGGGGGTAAACTCCAGGCCTCAGTTTCCTGCCCAAAACCAAATCTCAGGGACAAGAATCACATCCCTATGATAGGCCTGACTACATTTCTGAGATAACCAAGTCTCCAGGAACAGAAAAAACAAGAAAGGAGGACAACTTGATGTCTAAAGACTGCCTGCTAATTAGTTCACAACAATTACTATTTTTCTCTTTGTCTCCATAAAAGCGGCAAACCATCTGGCCTGGAGGCTGGCATCTCTCTTCTCTTCCTTTGGGGTGCCACTTCATCTCTGCTCTCTTTCTCTCCCTCCCCCCAATTCTCTCTGTCCTTCTAAAGGATAAAATAAATTTTACTTTTATAACTTAATCTCTGAGTGAGAAATCTTTCTCCACCTGCACTGTGAGCACCTACTAAGTTTTCCACCCTAACAATGAGCCCACTCGGCCTTGGGAGTTCTCCAGTCACTCCGATTCGGCAAAGCACCAACTGCAAACACCCATGCCTATGCAGGACTTAGCCAGGTTGGCAGCTACTTCCTTTACAGACACAATTCTTACAAAATGCTTTTGTGCTAAAAAAGAATAACAAATGCTTTGGCCTATTGTTCTCTCATTATCTCATGCTATTCTCCTTAGGTTCCCTCATCTCTCAATATTTGCATGCTAATTTTAGGTTTTACTAGAACTTGAGCTTTAGCAATGATTATCCAATACAGCAGCAAAAAGGCAAAAGATGCTCTGCGTATTTTAGACTTAACAAGAGAAAAAACAGTGTTAGGCCACACTATCTCTGTGGTGGGACTTTGAGATATTTTTTAATGCCTCATTTTCAGAAACATGTCAGTGATTCCACATGTAAATATTAATAATAAATTCTAATTTTTAGTATAAATTTTAAAAGATTAGCTGAACTCACCAGCATCCCTGCTTCTACTGTGTGCCAGGTCTGAACAGACAAAAGAATGAGCATCCTGAGAAAAGAAAGGCTCTGGTGACAGGGTCCACGTTCACACTCACTAGGGCTCCCCCACCTCAAAACCCAATGCTCTGCCTTGAGCTGTGGCTTCTGGCTCGCTCCTCTCCTCTTTCCCCAGAGATCTAACCTGCAGCCACTCCCCACTCCCCTACCCTCACCCTCCACCAGCCTCCCCCTCCCCAGTGGTGACAGCAGAGAGAGCCCCCAGGGCCAGGCTGTCCTACCAGGGTTCCCCAGTGGAGGGCTGGGGGGTGGAGGAGAGCACTTACCTAGTTCCTGGAGATGGGGGGTGGGGGGGCGGGAGAGGTTGCCAGGAATCCACCATCATCTCTCTGTTCTTGTGCTTATTTCAGACTCTTGGCAGCAGAACAGTTCAAGAGGCTTCGGTCTAAGGTGAAGAGGCCAGGCACGGTGACTTCAGTGATGCATAAACATCAGCACTGCATTGCAATAGTACTGAGCCCTGATGCTAGTAAATCTTTTTTTTTTCAGTTGAAAAGGAGAAAGACAGAGATAACTAATAAGATTTGAAGAAAATATTTACATGTAATGAAAGCTGTTATAAAGATTTGTTTTCTCAACTCATTTAATGATTCTTTATTTTAATAAAAACCCATCAATACTTGAATACTTGAATGGATTAATACAATGTGGTATATGTATACCATGGAGTACTATTCAGCTATAAGAAACAACAGTGATATAGCACCTCTTGTATTTTCCTGGATAGAGCTGGAACCCATTCTACTAAGTGAAATATCCCAAGAATGGAAAAATAAGCACCACATATACTCATCAGCAAACTGGTTTCACTGATCAACACCTAAGTGGACATACAGGAATAACATTTATCGGGTGTCTGGTAGGTGAGAGGGAGGAGGGGATGGGTATATACATACATAAGGAGTGCGATGCGCATCGTCTGGGGGATGGACACACTTGAAGCTCTGACTTGAGGGGGGAGGAGAGGCAAGGGCAATATATGTAACCTTAATATTTGTACCCCCATAATATGCTAATATTAAAAAAAACTCGCTTTAGCTATCATGTCAGCATTTCATTATATATATTCCTACTTGGAGATTTGGGAGTTATGATTGGCAGATAAATAAAACTATAAACTGGCATCCTGGGAGGAGGAATCTTAGTTCAAGTATCATCACAGAAAAAGTGACCTTATACTAAGCAAGTGAATTAAACAGATTTAACTGATAAAAGAAAAGCTGCATACATTGCATTGCTTTCTTCTCAAATCCTTTAATAGTAATTCCGAAAGGGGACATACTGAAAAATGATGGAATATAAAGGAAAAGGCATTTACAAAAGAAAAGTTTCACAGTATAAACACAGAATCCAGGTAACCAGATGGCCCATGAAGAGAGATCATGCATGCTCCAGTTGTGCAGAATTTAAGAATACTGAAACTCACCAATGATAGCTATAACTAAAAAAAAGACAGATAATAGCAAATGTTGTTGAGGATGTGGAGAAAATGGGGCCCTCATAGATTGCTGGTGGGAATGAAAATGGTGCAGCCACTTTGGAACAAAATCTAGCAGTTTTCTTAACCATTTGAGAATGGTTAAACATAGTTATTGTATGATCCAGCAATTTCATTCTGAGGTATGTATACAAAAACAAAACTATTTTTTCTATCTCTCACAATCATCACTCAACACAGAACATTTCTACAACCAAAATGTGAGGAAGTTTCAGCCCACAACCAACCAATTATCTCGTGGATACTGACCAGACATCCTACAATTTAACTCAATGCTGACACTAACTAGAGTTAGTGGAGACCCCTCAGGTTGAGGGCTCACTTCCACAAGACTGTTCCCCACTTGAAACAATTGCAAGCCCAGGGCTGTGCTCTGTGTTTCTGATGGACTGCCTGTAAGTCAGGGCTCCCATGACCTCTCCTTGGGTTCAATAATCTTCTAGGATGGCTCACAGACCTTAGGGAAATACTTCTGCTCACTGGTTTATTATGTCAATAAAGGATATGATAAAGGGTACAGATGACCAGACAGCTGGAGATACATAGGGCGAGGTCTGGAAGGGTCCTGAGCACAGGAGCTTCTGTCCCTGTGGAGTTGGGGTGCATGACTCTCCCAGCACATGGATGTGCTCACTAACTGGAAGCTTTACAAACCCCACTGTTTTATGGAGATGTTATCTTGTAGGCATGACTGATTAACTCTATTTCCAGTCCCTTCCCCCTCTCCAGAGAATGGTGGGGAGGGGGCTGAAAGTTTCAAGCTTCCAATCATGGCTTGTCTTTCTGGTGACCAACCCCTATCCAGGATCCCAACAAAAGTCTCCTCATTAGAAAAAAAGAAGCTCCTAACACCCAGGAAATTCTAAGGGATTTAGGAGCTCTATGTCAGTAACCAGGGGCAGAGACCAATATATATGTATTTCTCATTATTTCACAAAAAGAAATGAAAATGTACACCTACACAAAAACTTGTATACGAATGTTCATAGCAGCATTATTCACAATAGTCAAAAGGTAGAACAATCCAAATGTCCATCAACATAAGAATAAACAAATTGTGATATATCCATAAAATATAATATTATTCAGCCTTAGAGAAGAAGGAAATTCTGATATGTGCTACATCATGGATGAACCTTGAAAAGATTATACTAATAGAAATAAAGAAAAAATAAAATATGATATGATTCCATTTAGATCAGGTATCTAGAACAGGCAAATTTATGTAAACAGAAAGAAAAATAGTGGTTGCCAGGGTCTCATGGGGAGGAAGGATGGGAAGTTATTGTTTAATAGGTAGAGTATATATTTGGGATGATGAACAGATTCTGGGAATGCATAGCAGTGAGGGTTGCACAACAATGTGAATGTACTTAATGTCACTAAATTTACACCTAAAAATGTTTAAAATAGTAAATTTTACGTTATGTACATTTTACCACTATATAAAACTTAAAAATGGCCTTATAGCTATAAAAGTTATAATTTTAGTATATATACAGATCTTAATTTAGATTAATGTTAATTACTAAATTACTCACAGAGGAACAAAATGAAGGAAATACTGATACAAACTACAATACAGATGAACCTTAAAAACATAGGAAGTGAAAGTATTTAATAGCTGGTCATCAAGGACCAGAGCCTACATGATTCCATTTTCATGAAATGTCCAGAAAGCACAAATCTATAGAGATAGAAAGTACATTAGTGGTTGCCTAGAGCCAGAGGGGTTGGAGAGTTGGAGGATTATGTCTGAGTGGGGTGAAATTTCTTTTTGGAGTAATAAAAATGTTCTCACATGGATTGTGTTGAATGTACAACTTTATAAATACACCAAAAATCATTGAATCGTACAATTTAAATAGGCGAATTACATCTCAAAGCCATTTTTAAAAAGGAATACATTAACTATAGAAATATGTTGAATCTATTGACATCTAATTTGCTACAACTATTCTAACATAGAAATTTTACTGATAAATGATCTTTAAAAGCTATGGGTAGCTGTACTCATTTGTTCTCTCCCATTACAATGACGCTTTGGGACAACCACACAGCCCCGATCACCTGCAACAACACCTGAGCTCACAGGCCTACAGGGCCCCGCTCCAGCTCAGCAGTCTCACCTGGGTCACTCACCTGTCCAGGGAAGCAGCTGTTGGCTGGTCCAGGATGGCTCCATCGGGATGATTAAGCTCCCACCTCATCCTCCACCCAGAGCCCATGCACACGCTCACAACAGTAGCACAGAACAACCCAAGTCTGTCCTTAGCCTTCTCATGTGTCACATTAGCTGGCATCCCATTGACTCAAGAGTCGAGGGTCAAGGGAAACAGACAATGCCTCTTCAATAGAAAGATCTGAGGAGTCATGTGGCTAAGAGATGCATCTGCAGAGGGTAAAAAATGGGGACCCCCAACACAGGAGCCTCTTGTAGCAGCTTGTAACCAGCACAGGGCATGTGCTCTGAAAAGTGTTAGGGAGAATGGGTGTAAATATTTCCCATCTTGCAGCTTTACCTTCTTCCCATTTTCACTCAAAAGGAGGGGAAGGGTAAAAACCTACCTATCAGATACAATGAACAGTATTCGGGTTATGGGCACACTAAAAGCCCTGACTTAAGCATTATAAAAGGTATCCATATAACAAAACTATTAATATTTTGAAATTAAAGAAAAAGAAAAAGAAAAAATATGATAAACTGGGGATCATATTTCATAAACACAGAAATTTATTTCTCACAGTTCTGGAGGCTGAAGTCCAAGATTAATTTGAGGTGCCAGCAGATTTGGTGTCTGGTGAGGACTTGCTTCCTGGTTCATAGAAGGATGTCTTCTCACTGTATTTTTACATGGCAGAAGGAGTTAAGGGTCTCTGATAAAAACACTAATCTCATTCATGAGCAGTCCATCTTCATGACCTAGTATCTCCCACAAGTGCCTCCAAATACGATCCCATTGGGGTTAGTTTTCAGGACATGAATTTCGGGGAGACACATTTATTCTAAAAGAAGAAATGGATAATCTGAATAGGTCTATATCTGGTATAGTAATGTATGAATAATTAACAATCTTCCAAGAAAGAAAGCACCAGGGCCACGTCATTTCACAGGTGAAATTCTACCAAACATTTAAGGAAGAAATCACACTATTTACAATCTCTTCCAGAAAATAGACGCAGAAGGAACATTTTTCAACACATTCTACAAGGTCCTAATATTGGAGCCAGATAAAGACATTGAAAGAAAGAAAATGTATAGACCAATACCTCTCATGAACATAGATGCAAAACTTCTTAACGAAGTATTAGCAAACTGAATCTAGCAACACATAATATGAATTCTACACCAAGACCAAGTGGGACTTATTCCAGGTATGCAAGGTTGGTTCAACATTTAAAATAAAGTAATCCATCATACAAACAGGCTAAAGAAGAAAAATCATTTGATTATCTTAATAGATTTAGGAAAAGCACTGACAGAATCTGATACCCATGTGTGAATAAAACTCTCAGAAAACCAGGAATACAATGGAAATTTCTCAACTTGATAAAGAATATCTACCAAAAAAACCTCTACACATAATAACATACATAATGTGAAAAACTGGATGCTTTACCCCTAAGATCAGGAGCACGGCTCCTAACCATCATATTGGAATTCTAACTAATGCCATAGGAGACAAAAAGGAAATAAAAGGTATATAGATTGGAATGGAAGAAATAAAACACTCTTTGCTCACAGATAACTTGATTTTCTATGTAGAAAATCCCAAAGAACCAACCAAAAAACCTTCTGGATTATAACAAGTTTGCTATAAGTATGATATAAGGTAAATATATAAAATTAATTGCTTTCTTATATACTAGCAATGAACAATTGGAATTTGGAATTAAAAACACAATACCATTTGCATTAGCAAATTATATTTGTTATCAAGAAAATCAAATACTTAAGACATAATCTAGTAAACTATAGGCAGGATCTATACGAAGAAAACTATAAAACTCTGTTGAACAGAATCGAAGATCTAAAGAAATGAAGAGATTTTTCATGTTCATAGATAAGACTTAATGTTGTTAAGATGCCAATTCTCTTACTTAAATCTATAAATTCAAAACAATTCCAGTCAAAACACCAGCAAGTTATTTTATGGAAATTGACAAACTAATTCTAAAGTTTATATGGAAAGGTAAAAGACCTAGAATAGCCAACAATATTGGAGGGGAAGAACAAAGTTAGAGGACTTGCAAATTGATCAATGGAACAGAATAGAGAACCCAGAAATCAAAGCACACATAGTCAATTGATGTTTTAGAAAAAGGCCAAGGCAGTTCAATGGGGGAAGGATAGCCTTTTCAAAAGTGGTGATGGAACTACTGGACATCTATATACCAAAAACAAACAAAAGAATTGAGACAGTCCTTGTTCCTCAAAAATTAATTCAAAATGAATCTTAGACCTAATTTTACAATCATTTTTAATTGACAAACCATAATTACATACATTTATAGGGTAAAGTATCATGTTTTGATTTACAGATACAACGTGGAATGATTAAATCAAGCTCAATAACATATCCATCACCTCAATTACCTATCATTTTTGTGGTGAGACATTTGAAGTTTACTTAGTTATTTTGAAATACACATTGACTATAGTCACTCTGCTAACAGATTTCAAAACCTATTCCTACTGTCTACCTGAAACTTTGTACCTGTGACCAACAACTACCCATCCGCCCCCCCAATACAGCCTTCTGATAATCATCATTCTACTCTCTACTTTAGTAAGTTCAACTTTTTAGGCCTAAATTTAAAGAAAACATAAAACTTCTACAAAATAACACAGAAGATATCTAGGTAACCTTGGGTTTGGGAATGACTTTTTAGATACAAAACCAAAGTATAATATATGAAAGAAAAAATCGGTAGGTCTTTGTTAAAATTAAAAACTTTTGCTCTGAGAAAGAAAATATTAAGAGAACGGAGAAACAAGCCACAGATGGGTGAAAATATTTGCAAAACACACATATTAAGGACATGGAGCCAAAATATAAAAAGAACTCTTAAAACTCAACAATTCTTTTAAAAACCTTGTTAGTAAATGAGCAAAAAATCTGAAAAAACACCTCATCAAAAATGATATACAGATAGAAAAAAGCTTATGAAAAGATATTCAACATCATATGTCCTTAAGTAACTACAATGAGATATCACTACACATCTATTAGAATAGCTAAATTTTAGGCTGGGCACTGTGGCTCACGCCTGTAATATTAGCACTCTGGGAGGCCGAGGCGGGTGGATCATTCAAGGTCAGGAGTTTGAAACCAGCCTGAGCAAGAGTGAGACCCCATATCTACTAAAAGTAGAAAGAAATTAATTGGCCAACTAAAAATACATAGAAAAAATTAGCCAGGCATGGTGGCGGATGCCTGTAGTCCCAGCTACTCGGGAGGCTGAGGCAGAAGGATTGCTTGAGCCCGGGAGTTTTAGGTTGCTGTGAGTTAGGCTGACGCCATGGCACTCTAGCTCAGGCAACAGAGTGAGACTCTGTCTCAAAAAAAAGAAAAAAGAATGGCTAAATTTTTTTCAAAAAATGACAATACCAAATACCAGTGAGGATGTGAAGGTAAAGGAACTCTCATTCGATGGGGGAAGGCAAAATGGTACAATCACTTTGGAAGACAGTTTAGACAATTCTTACAAGGCTAAATACAGTTTCACCATACCATACAGCAACTGTACTCCTAGGTATTTATCCAAATGAGCTGGAAACTTACGGCCACACAAAAGCCTGCACACAAATATTCATAGCAGCTTTATTCATAATAATCACTCCCAAATAGGAACAACCTAGACGTCCTTCAACCATTTAATGCATAAACACACTCTTTACATCCAAACAACAAAGTATTATTCAGCAATAAAAAGTAATGAGTTATCAAGCCATAAAAAGACATGGAAGAATCTTAAATGTATTAAATATATTGCTAAATGAAAGACCTCAGTCTGGAAAGGTTACATAATGTATGGTTCCAATCATGTGAAATTTTGGAAAAGTTAAATCTGAAGAGACAGTAACAAACATGGACATTACCAGGGATTGAGGGGGAAGGAGAGGGATCAACAGGTGAAGCACAGATTTTAGGATGACGAAACTATTCTGTATGAAGCTATAATGGTGAATACATGTTATTATGCATTTGTCAAAACCCACGTGAGTATAACGCAAAGAGTGAACCTTAAGGAAAACTGTTGCATATAGTTAATAATATAGTGTCAATATTTGGTCATTAATTGTGACAAATGTACAACACTAATGCAAGATGTTAATAATTCGGGGTAATTATGTATGGGGGTAGAGAGATAGGTATGGTGGAGGTATATATAACTGTATGTATTACCTGCCCAACTACTCTGTGTATCTAAAACTTCACTTGGAATATTCTATTAATTATTTTTAAATCAGTAACAGAAAGACCTCTAGAACATCTCCAAATATTTGGAACTAAATAATAGACATCTAAATAATCCATGGGTTAAAAAACAAAATTAATAGAGAAATTAAAAATCATTTTGAACTGAATGAAAAACATACCATATTAAAAATTTTGAGATGCCACTGACACACTACTTAGTGGGAAATTTATAGTACTATATGCATCTGTTTGGAAAGAAGCACTCTAACCAATGTTCTCAGTTTTTACCTTACGACAATATAAAAAGAAGAACAAATGAAAAACAAGTTAATCTACGGAAAGGAAATTATAAAGATCAGAGTAGAAATTAATTAAATAAAAAAAAATGCGAAGAAATCTATAAAACCAAAAAGCTGGTTCTTGGAGAAATACAATAACCTTGATAAATCTCTAGCCAGAATGATTAGGAAAACTTGCAAACAGACACAAATGACCAGAATAGGAATGAGAAATTACATCATTACATATTCTACCAATATTAAGAATATAGTTAGGAAATATTATGAATAACTTTACGCCAATAAATTTGACAAACAAGATAACAAATTCCTTGAAAGATACTGAAGCTTACTTAAGAACAGACAGGCTCAGTAGCCTTACTTGGTCAGTCCAGAAAGTATCCAACCATGTAATGTGAAAAATGAAGATACAAGTAACACTGTACGTGGGACAATGACACCCCAGTCCCCTTCAAAGTAGGCACCTTGGTACCTCACACGGTTCTCCCAGCATCTCTTCCACTGTTCACTCTGCAAAATCCTGTGTTGGAATCGTTGTCAGCTGCCTCGTTGTATTTTCCTGTATCTCATCAGCAGTCTGAAATCTCTTCCGTTTCAAAGGTGATTTTAGTTTTGGGAAAAGCCAGAAGTCACAGGGCACCAAATCTGGGCTGTAGGCAGACTGAGTCACCTGGGTGATTTGATGTTTCACCAAAAAACTCTGCACAATACGTGATACATGGGCAGGTGTGTTGCTGTGATGAAGCTGCCAATCACCAGTCGCACATAGCTGTGGCTGTTTTCGTGGCATTGCATCTTTCAACCAACGAAGAACACTGAGGTAGTACTCCTTGTTAATTGTTTGGCCTGGAGGAGCGTACTTGTGGTGGGCAACACCTTCCCAATCAAAAAACCCAGTTAACATGGTCTTGATCTTGCTGTCATCTTGCCGTGCCTTTTTCCGTGGTGGAGAACCAGGTGACTTCCGTTGAGACGACTGGGCCTTCGTTTGCGGATCATAGCCGTAGACCCATGATCCATCCCTGGTTATGACCTTCTTGAGTAAATCTGGTTCATCGGTAGCAGTTGGAAGCAAGTCATTAGCAAATGAAGAACAATGTTCCTTCTGCTCTGGTAGTAGAAGCTGTGGAACGCATTTTGCCACGACACGTTTCATGCCAAGATCCTGCGTCAAAATCTCAGACACAGTAGTTTTTGGAATCCCCAGATCTGCTTCTAGTTCCCGCACTGTTAGTCGCTGATCTTTGTTGATTGCAGCCCGTACACGTTCAACATTCTCAGCTGTTCTGCTTGTTGCAGGCCTTCCAGAACGTGGATCACTTTCAACAGATTCTCGACCATCTTTGAAGCGTTTGTGCCACACTTTTATTTGCGCTGCACTCATTGCATTGCCCCTGAAAGCCTTCTGAATCATCCGAATAGTTTCCGCAGAGGAATGTTCAAGCTTGACGCAAAATTTGATGCAGATTCGTTGCTCTACCCGCTCAGTCATTTTGAATGCGACCGTGACACAGTACACACGCTCACTCAACAATCTCTAGCGTCCCACTGATGAGTACAATAAAGCCGTCATTGTTCAAGCACACACATTCCAGTCCACTCTCCTTGGCTGCCAAGTCACAGCTATGTGGAGCAGGTTCTCTTTATATAACAATGGCTGTATACTTTCCAGAGAGACCTAGTATTATCTATGAAAGAAATCGAAATTATAGTTAAAAACCTTTCTACAAACAAAAATCCAATCTCAAATCCTTACAAGACTGAATTCCACCAATCATTAAAGGAAGATATAATATCAATTCTACACAAACTCTTTCAGAAAGTTGAAGGAGAGAGGATACTTATCAACTCATTTAATAAGTGAAGTATTCTTGTCATAACAAAACCAGAAAAAGGCATTACAGGAAAGGAACACAACAAACTAAGATCCCTAATTATCCTTGATGCAAAAATTCTAAACAAAATTTGGCAAAGTAATTCAACAATACATAAAAAGGATAACATATCGTAAATAAATTTTACTTGAAAGTGCAAGGTTGTTTTGACATTCTAAAATCAATGTACCCAGACTTGCCCAGATAACAGCAGGGGTCAACATCCCCAGGTTGAGACCCTCTACAATCAAGGGGCGCACAGAGCAGCAACCATGCAGCAGGCGGGCAAGTATTTTGCAGACGGGAAACCGAGGCTGGGCACCGCTCAAGGCCGCCCGGGTGGGTAACCAGAAGGAGGGGGGGTCCCGCTGCGCCGCCCTCTGCGGCGAGGACCGAGAGCTGCGCGCCCGCCCGGTGGTTCCCGGAGACCGAGCCCCGCGTGTTCCATTCCCACGCGCGGCCTGCCCACTGGAAGCGAGTGCCCCAGGGTCCCCGGCCGGACATGGCTCCGCTGAGGCCCCCCGGCCTGATGGACCCCGCCGAGGCCCCGACCACACGCCCGTCCAGGACAGCGCTCGCGGGAGGCAGAGGCGGACTACTCACCCAGAAGAAAGCCGTCCACGTCAAGGGTGAGGAGGATGATCGGCCGCAACGGCGCTTCAAGCATAAGGCCGCCGCGGTGCTGCCGCCATGATGCCTCAGCCTGTTGCGGAAGGGTGGGGGGGAGGCGAAGTAGAGGTGCGTGCGCACCCGCCCGCCCCGCGCACGCGCGCTCGGGGCCTCTTCGCGCGCCCAGAGGCGCTGCTCCTGACACGTTTTACGAAAGTTAACTCAGCATGGTTGATAGGCCCAATTTTAAAACCTAAATCTACTCGATTTCTAGACGAAAGCATAGAACATCTTTATGACTTTGGATGACCTTGGATTAGGCAAATATTTCTTAGATATGACTCCAAAATCACTATACATAAAGCAACATTCGCAGTTGAGAGAATAAAAATTGTAGCCACAGCCTGGAGAAAACACTTGCAATAACAATAGAATACATAAAGTGCTCTGAAAACCCAATAATATGAATCAAACAACCCAGCTGTTTAAAAAGTTGCCAAAAATCTTCACCAAAGAAGACAAGTGGAAGGCAGATCAGCGCATGAAAAGATGCCTCCCTCACAGTCATTAGGGAAATGCAAACGAAGTGCACAGTGGAATTCCACTACACACTGTTAGAAGGGCTAAAATTAAAAAGACCTATGAATGCAAATGTTTATTTGTGATAGCCCCAAACTGTACAGAAGAATCTAAGGGTCTATAGCAGGGGTCCTCAAACTTTTTAAACAGTGGGCCAGTTCACTGTCCCTCAGACCATTGGAGGGCGGGACTATAGTTTAAAAAAACGATGAACAAATTCCTATGCACACTGCACATATCTTATTTTGAAGTAAAAAAACAAATGAGCAAAAACACCCACATGTGGCCTGAGGGCTGTAGTTTGAGGAAGCTTGGATAAAGAGGTAAAAGTTTAAACAAATTGTGGTATTTCTATGCAGTAGAATAGTAATTCCACAATAAAAAGCAGTGCATTATAGATAAGTGTGATAACAAAATAAGTATGCAAGAGAAACCAGGCAAAAAGTACTGCATACTGTAATGATTATATAAAATTCTATATGCAATGCAAACTAAAGTGATAAAAGTTGATCAGTGATGGTCCATTGATGGGGAGAGTAAAGAGGGGTGGGAGGGAAAGACTACAAAGTGATAGATAAAAAAAGTCTTTGGTGGAGATGGATATAGTCATTATCTTGATTGTGATAATGGTGTCATGGCGTATACATGTTTAGAAACTTATTAAATTGCACACTTAAAATATGTGCAGTATATTTCATGTCAACTATACTTCAAAAAAGTTGTTGAAAAAGAAATATCTCACCTAATGGGTACAATGAACACTATCTGGGTGACAAGTACACTTTTAACCCTGACTCAAGCAATCCAAAAGCAATCCATGTAACCAAAAACATTTGTACCCCCGTAATATTTTGAAATAAAAAAAAACTCCCTTACAAAAAAATGTACAAAATATTAGCCAATGGGTGTTATTATTTTTTCTGAGTTTGAATTTCCAAAGGCATTTTGTTAAATGGCACTTTTTCGATAAAATATTCCCAGCTGTCCTCTTCAATTTTATTTCCTTTTTTTAAATATCAGCATATTAGGTGGGTACAAATGTTTAAGTTACATATATTGCCTTTGCTCCACCCGAGTCAGAGCTTCAAGTGTGTCCATCCCTCAGACGGTGCACATCACACCCATTAGGTGTTGTCTTCCTTGATTTAAAAAGAATAAATTCCCAAACCACATTTTAATGGGCCAGATAACACACTCCACTTATTCTTTGTGTCAAATGCTGTTTAATAGCATGTCTACCTAACAAAAATATAGAAAAGACCATGCCTTTACTCTTTCCCATATCTCTTGTGCCCTAGAATTCACCCACAACATTTTTTGTTCTGGGACTGTCATTTCCTTGGCATGTTAACAGGGGACACATTAAGGTGTTTATAATACTAGCAATAATTTCTTAAAGCACACTGTAGAGGAAATGCCTTAAAGAGGGGTGCAGCATTTTTTCCACTACTTGATCAATCCACACCAGTAACCTCATGAAAAATTACTGTGAAAGTGCGCCTTATGCTAAGAAAAACACAATACTTGGTATACTAAGGACAAAGGTTTGAGGAATTATAGCAGTAAGATGGGACCAGGAAGCTCACTGCAATTAACCAAATGCCTTTTTAGGAAAACCAGCACAGCATCCAGGAACCTTTCCTCTTTGATTTGCAGGAAGGTGGTAAAAGTAAATAATCTAATATAACTTCACTAACTAACAAAATGCTGGTACTCTTATCAATGACATCCTCATTTTACATTTGTATGAAAGTCATGAGTTTAATTTTTGCAAATTATACCTTGACAAAGAACAAATTTAAATAGCACCGATCAATGAGCCACCGATCAATGAACCAATGAACGATCACAGTAGGGACCACATGAATGGACACATACACACCAGGACATTAGTCCCTTTAAACAGTATCTATGCAATCTTTTACTAATTTTACTTGGGCTCATAAGAGCTGACCTATTACAATATCTGGTATATATGTTAAGTTTCTCTGTTAAAAATATGTAGGCTTGTATTTGTTGTATACCGTTGCAATTTTGGACCATGATGTTCTCTGGGAGAGTTAAGGCCTAATGCTTTTATGGATAAGTCTGATACCAGACACCCATCTGAAGCCAAGAAATTTGTTCTGGAGAATTAGAGCCTACAGATCCACACTTCCTGAACTGAAAAAGATAATGTGCTTCGATTATAAAAGCTTCTGTTGTGCTGAGATAGGTTATTGGAAAATAATACAAAACAAAGAGAAAAACACACGTAGAAACATCAAGATCACATTTTAGATCATCGGAGATAATGTAAACCAATTTTTTAATATAAGAATGAGAGCGAGTATGATTTCAGCAGAGCAGGAATACCAGAAGCAAAAAGAAATGCAGAAATAGTGAATTCTGGGGGAAAAGCACTTTGTAACTAGAAATTTATAGCCAGTCAAATTATGATTGAAACCACCATTATTATTCAGGAATAAATGAGAAGTGAGTTCTCATTCTCTTAGTTACCATGAGAGCTGCTTGTTAAAAAGAGCCTAGCACCTCCCCGATGCACTATCTCTCTCACAGAGTGATCTTTGCTGGCTCTCCTTTGCCTTCAGCCATGAGTGGAAGCATCTCGAGAGCCCGAGATTTTCACCAGATGCCCAGTTTTCCAGCCAGCAGAATGGTGAGCCAAATAAACCTCTGTATGTTTTGTTATGTCATGCACTATCCCCCAGGCCAGAGTACAGTGGCCTGATCATAGCTCACTGCAGCCTTAAACTCTTGGGCTCAAGTGATACTCCTGCCTCAGCCTTCTGAGTAGCTAAGACTACAGGTACACATCTGGCTAATTAAAAGAATTTTTTGTAGAGATGGGTCTCACTATGTTGCCTAGGCTGGTCTCAAACTCTTGGCCTGAAGCAATTCTCCTGTCCGAGCCTCCCAAAGTTCTGGTATTATAGGGCATGAGCCATCATGACATTGAAAAACTGGACATAGCCTACATAAGCAACAGTAAGAAAATCGTTCAGAAAATTTTAACACCCACATGAAACAATAAACTTTTGTTATTAAATGTAATAAATATGAACACGTGGCAGAAACACAAAAATGACATATATGGAGAAAGCAAACCATAAATCTCTATGTGCAATATTGTTAGACATGTGTAGCATATGTCTAAACACAGAGAATTGAGTACTACAATAAGAGTGGGAAATGCAACTTTCCTTTGTCAATTTCTCATTCCTGGGAAAAGACAGCCCCCTGAGGATCAAGGCATCTGAAGAGATTGCTCTGGCATTGTATGAGGACTGCCGTTCCATTTTCTTCTCTCCTTTATTTTGGTCTGAACAGCTCTTTTCCTCCCTATTTTATTTTTTCTGTATATAATGTCATAAAAGTGTCTGTCTATTTCTGTTGAATTTTACAGAAAGTTTTATTTTAGATTGTATTTTTAATCCCATTTACTTGTTTTCTTAGCTTGGGCTGTTTTGTTCTATAGTTCATTTTACCTATTATGGTAACTCTGATTTTGAATAACTATCGATGATGTCACAGTATGTTTTATAAGTGTTCTGAAATCAAGTAATAAGAGATTTTTTTAAAGATGAGGGTGAGACAAGTTTCTGACAAATGCTGAGCTTGAGAATTAATGAGTATGTTCCTTATGTTCGATGTAACCTTTTGAATTGAATGCAATTTTAACATGAAATGTTCACATAAAATGACAAGAGACCTTTGACATTGCTTTATGTATCCTTGGCTCCCAGAAACATGGTGTAATGCACTATGACCTGCATATCCTTGGGGATTTACAATAGGTTTCATTGTCTGCTCTTAACCAAGAGTCAACCCTTATGTTAAAATAGTCCAATATATGTGGTATTTTTCCTCCACTAAATAAATCCAAGTTCTCTACCAGCTATTAGCACATGGAAAATTAAACAGAAAATGTTTCTTAAAATCCATGAATT
>CAUYPO010087079.1:0-10997 GCA_963574435.1 Cheirogaleus major
CCAGCTACTTGGGAGGCTGAGGCAGGAGGATTGCTCAAGCCCAGGAGTTTGAGGTTGCTGTGAGCAAGGCTGACGCCACGGCACTCACTCTAGCCCGGGCAACAGAGTGAGACTCTGTCTCAAAAAAAAAAAAAAAAAAAAGAAACTTTGAAAAAACTATTAATTATAGTAAACTTTCAAATACACACAAAAGCAGAAACAGTAATACAATGAACCTATCGCCCACACTCAACAATATTCCCACATGGACAATCTTACTTCATCTATTCTTCCTTCCACCCCCAAACCCTGGCCCAGATTATTTTGAAGTTCATCTCAGATTTTATCAGAAAACACTTCACTATGATATGTTAAAATTTAACAAAATTTTTATCATTTTGCTCTATATATTCAGAGAAACTTCTTTAGTAACAAACTGTAGAAACGATACCTGAAAATATAAATATTTCTTTAAAATATTTAAAGAAAATATTTTAGGCCGGGTGCAGTGGTTCACGCCTGTAATCCTACTACTCTGGGAGGCAGAGGCAGGCGGATCACTCAAGGTCAGGAGTTGGAAACCAGCCTGAGCAAGAGCGAGACCCCTGTCTCTACTAAAAATATAAAGAAATTAATTGGTCAACTAAAAACATATAGAAAAAATGAGCCGGGCATGGTGGCACATGGCTGTAGTCCCAGCTACTCGGGAGGCTGAGGCAGCAAGATCGCTTGAGCCCAGGAGTTTGAGGTTGCTGTGAGATAGGCTGACGCCACAGCACTCTAGCCTGGGCAATAATAGAGTGAGACTCTGTCTCAAAAAAAATATTTTAATCATATCAGTTACATGGTATTTTTTTGTACACAGATTCTTGCACAAAATATTTATGTAAATTATTACAGGGGAGGATAAATGCACAAACTAAGTAACTACTAAGGAGATAATAAGTAAGAATTACAAAAGAGTGAAGATATTCTAAGCAGAACAATTTGATAAGAGGCATAAATATACAAATAAGACAAGAACATATAAATGACAGGGAGGATGAAATGAACTCCAGAAGAACCACTCGGAGACATGGTTGATCCATTAGTGCAGAAAAAGTTGATTAAAGATCTTTTTTTTTTTTTTTTTGAGACAGAGTCTCACTCAATTGCCCTGACTAGTGTGCGGTGGCATCAGCCTAGCTCACAGCAACCTCAAACTCCTGGGCTCAAGCGATCCTGCTGCCTCAGCCTCCCATGTAGCTAGGACCACAGGTATATACCACAACACCCAGCTAATTTGTCTATCTTTAGTAGAGATGGGGTCTTACTCTTGCTCAGGCTGGTCTCGAACTCCTGAGCTCAAGCGATCCTCCCACCTTGGCATCCCAGAGTGCTAGGATTACAGGCATGAGTCACTGCATCCAGCCTGATGAAAGATCTTGAATCCACTGAAGCATGATAGACAACATTACATTTCTGAATACAAGAATAAAACAAAGAAGATAATACTCACATCTTTTTCAAAATAATAAGCCACATCAGCTATGTCCACATCATTCTGAGTTTTCTGAGAAGAATTTTGTATCAGATCAATAGTGATAACATTATTCTCATACTGGGGAAAAAAATGAAAAATACAAATTAGTATTAATATAATCAAAATCACACAAAAATATCATTCAATAATCAGAATATTCAGTGTAGAATTAATATAAAACTAAAATACTAAACAAATGCAATCCAAAATGCAGTATGCATTTACCATGTTACTTTTAGAGAGAAAAAGGTATCTTCCTTCTTAAATGACATTAATTTTAATCTAGAAAAATATAAGAATAAATTCATACTGTCTTTAAAGAGTTCCATCACACTATTCAGTCATTTTTTTTTTATAGCAGATTTGAAAGAGTTAAGGAAGGGCTAACTAGGTAAGGACTAGTTCCTCAAACCAAAGAAGATGAGGAACTAGAGTAATATCCTAAAGTACATGTGTGCCAAAAGCAATCAGAGAAAGAGGTTCTTCAGGGTAAGAAGATTCACATGTCTTAGGAATACTAAGAGATACTATTTTTTCTTTAAGGGTAAAATGAGGTTTTCTAAAGGCTATGAAAAAAGAACTACCACCACAGGAAATTCGGATTAAGTACCCAGGACTTAAAACTGTGACTCAAATGCATTTAACCGCTATTAAGATCACTGGCTATCCTTTATACCAAAACCATGCTGCTCTACCAACTTTCTGCTAAAGCTCATTTATTAGAAAATCATACCAGAATATTTGTGATATATTTTGGATCCAGCTGATAACGAGTTGTGATTGTCTCCTGAAGTGCACTGCAAATAATTAAAAATCTGCATTTAAAAAAATGTATGTACCACACAACAGTAAGAAGCACTACTTTTTAACTAAGCAGATAGCCCAAGGTCTACAACTGCCATTAACTAAAGTTGAAATTTTTATGCCATGTTCCAATGGTCATAATAATAAATGATTCAGGTTAGAATTGTCCATTGGTATTATAACTGCTGAGTGTCAGTCTAATTAGAAAAAGAACATTTACACAGTATCCAAGTATCTAACCACAGATTATGTATTAACTACAAAGGGGAAATGGTAATTTTACAATGGAAAAACCTGGTGGATACCACTTTTAATCAAAGTTAACATTACTAGTAAACAGGCCAGCTCACGCCTGTAATCCTAGCACTCTGGGAGGCCGATGCTGGCGGATCGTTTAAGCTCAGAAATTCGAGACTAGCTTGAGCAAGAGCGAGACCCCATCTCTACTAAAAAAAATAGAAAGAAATTAGCTGGACAACTAAAAATATATATAGAAAAAATTAGCTGGGCATGGTGGCACATGCCTATAGTCCCAGCTACTTGGGAGGCAGAGGCAGGAGGATCACTTGAGCCCAGGAGTTTGAGGTTGCTATGAGCTAGGCTGACGCCACGGCACTCTAGCCCAGGCAACAGAGTGAGACTCTGTCTCAAAAAAAAAAAAAAAAAAAAGTTAACCTTACTAGTAAACGGATAAACCGACATCATGCACCTTCTAATGCAAAGTACTGTGAAGGGCACAAGATCACTTAAGTAGTTTTCCTACCAAAAATGCATAACCTGTTTTCAGTTAAGAGGAAATGTCAGGTCAGACATGGTGGCTCATGCCTGTAATCCTAGCTCTCTGGGAGGCCAACGCAGGAGAACTACTTGAGCTCAAGAGTTTGAGACCAGCCTGAGCAAGAGTGAGACCCCATCTCTACTAAAGATAGAAAAATTAGCTGGGCGTCATGGTGTGTAGCTATAGTCCCAGCTACTCAGAAGGCTGAGGCAGGAGGATCACTTCAGCCCAGGAGTTTGAGGTTTTAGTGAGCTACTATGATACCACTGCACTCTACCCAGGCCCATAGCAACAGAGCAAGACTGTCTCGGAAAAAAAAAAAAAAAGAAATGTCAGACAAACCCAAATTTGAGGGATTTAATATAAAACGACTTGCCCATGCTCTTCAAAAATATCATGTCATGAAAGACAAAGAAAAACCAAGAAACTGTTCCATATTAAAAGAGACTAAAGAGTCATGACAACTAAATGTAATACATGATCTTGGATTGGGTCCTGGATCAAAGACAAGAAAATTACTACAAGGGACAACGTTGGGAAAACTGGCACAATGTGGTATAACATTAAATTTCCTGAATCTGATCATTGTATAGTGGTTTATTTAAGAGAATGCCTTTTGATCTTAGGAAAAGATACACTAAAGTACTTAGGGGCAATGGGATAGGACATTTACAGTTTGCTCTCAAGTGGTTTATACATGCATAGATAAAGTACACACACATATGTATCTACACATACACATATGAAAAGAAAGTGTGGCAAAATGTTAATTGGTGAATCTAAGTGAAGGGTACTACAGGAATCGTTGTACTATTCTCGCAATTCTATTTCAATTAACTTTGTTTTTCAGAAATATAAAAAAGAATTTAAACTTGGATTTTCTAATGGTGTAGGATGGAAGATTTGAGGACCAATTGTGCAAGAATAATATGATGCATTTAATTGCACTTACCTCTGCAAACTTTGAACATCATAAGGTTTTTCTCTTGCTTTGTGCTTTAGTTCAATGATGATCCAGCTATGAAGTAAAAAACAGTGTCAACTGACTATAACAAGTCTTTTATACTACTTTCCTAATAAGCTTATACTAAAATTCTCAAGTGGAATTACAGTAGAGCTAACAGAAAAAGGATTTGGGCAGTAGATATACCCATAATGTCTCCCCTCATACATCCTTCATTAAAGAACCCACTCAGAAGGGAACACCCTTTCTAATATTGACCCTCTGCTCTCTGGCTATCTAGCCACAACAGAAGTCAAGGCTGAGCTGGCTGTGTTGGTTCCCTATTCAAGTGAAAAGACAAAAAAAGGCACTGAGAAACAGAAAATTGATGATGAGGCTTCAGAAGATGGAAATGGAGAAAGTACTGGCTTTGGTCCTGACACCTTTTCAGTTTCTAGTCCCTTCCAATGAAGTATTTTCTGCTTAAGCTAGCTTTAGTGGGTTTCTGTTCCTTTTGACTAAATAATCCCCAAGACAAGCATATCTCACTTTTAAAACACATTAAATGAGCAAATATATAAATAGATTAAATTATTCACATACATTATATCCTTTCCTATCTTTTGAATTCTAAACCATGAAATCACATTATATATTCAAAAATAAGTTTAATTAAATGAATCTGAAACGCATGAAAACAAGTAACACAGGCAGTCCCACTCACTAGGTCCTCACTCGTTCGGAGCAGGTTATTTCAGTGTCCTTGTCAGTTCTTCTGACCCCAGCAGTGTTCACACACCAGCATGTGGCAGTGCCATTGCACTGCTTGGCTTTAAAGAGCCCCTGCTCATCGCAGTCAGGGTCATAAAGCCCATCATTGTTCTGCAGAGCCCCTTCAGGTTTTGCTCTTCTCCCAGACTTTGAGCCAGTCATTTCTGCCTTCATCACCAAACATTTGGAAGCCACTGAAAAAAAAGCTTAATGTCAAACAGAAAAATAACTGGTTTCATGCTTACAGGGGAAAAAAAATTTTTTTTTTTTTTGGAGACAGAGTCTTACTCTGTTGCCCGGGCTAGAGTGCCGTGGCGTCACCCTAGCTCACAGCAACCTCAAACTCCTGGGCTCAGGTGATCCTCCTGCCTCAGCCTCCCTAGTAGCTGGGACTACAGACATGTGCCACTGTGCCCGGCTAATTTTTTCTATTTTTGATAGAGAGGGGGTCTCATTCTTGCTCAGGCTGGTCTAGAACTCCCGAGTTCAAAGGATCTGCCAGCCTCAGCCTCCCAAGAGTGTTACGATTACAGGTATGAGCCGCTGTGCCGGGCCAGAAAAATTTTTAAATTTAATTCCAAATTCCTAGGGCCAAAGATTATTTCAGACTTTCATATTCTCACACTTTCTTTCTGAGGATAAAAGCTTCAAATGTGAGATAATTTGGACAAAGTAACAGCATACAGATTTGAGCCAATAAAACTCTTCCCCATTCAAGGCACATGAATTAAAGAAGTATTAAGTCAAAATAAAGTTTAAAGGTAATGAGGATATTTTACTTACATTTTGAGCAAATGACAGTATTTTGTGTACCAATTGAAGTACACTGGCACTGACCATATAAGTTCAAAGAACAGTCTGTGGACAGCTTGTAGTTTTCACAGACACATTCTAGAAAATGAAAAAAATTCATTTTAAAATGTAGATCAAACTAGCAACTGTGATATCCCAGGTGAATTATGTTCTGACAATAATTCCCAAGTTACAGAGACACAAAGCCTTAAAGTGGTCCTGAATGTTTTACTTTCAAGCTATAATTTCAGTGCTTCCTAAGTGGCACTTGCTAAATAGTTCGCATACAGACACATAATCTAATCTGCATGCATTCATGTTTTAATTTTTTTAAACAAGGACTCGGGCGTCCAAACATCATATCCAGCTTTGCCTTTGTGATACTCCCAGTCTCAGCTCTTTCCTTCCTCCTGTCCTGCTAGAAACATCCCTGCATATAAGTCACTTCTTCTTTTCCAAAAAAAAAAAAAAATCGACAACTCCAATTCTAGGTCCTGTGAATCCTCACCTTCTCTCCCTCTTCCACCTCATTTTCTTAAATAAGGGATACTTGCTTTTGTGTTTAACAGGAACATATTCAATCTCTAGACCACTTTATATCTTGGAAAAATTATACTTTCAATTGAATTTGGGGGCATCCTCGTATGTGGGTTTCCTAACTAAATCAAATCCTGGTACCTGGTTTTCAAAGTGATACTAAGCAGCCCATCCTGGGTATTGATGTCAGTTTAATATTTTTATCCTTGACTTTTATCCATGAAGTTAAAGTTGACTTTAACTTCAAATTGGTAAGCCCATCTAATTCCTTTTATTTGTCTAGTTAAGAGAGCACAATCATTGAAAACAAAAACTGGCATGACAAACCATTTTTATATGGGTCCTTCATATCCCAAGTACCCTAAGTTGACTTTAATTTTTCCCAGTGTCTGTTATAATTGATATGTACCCCCTGTAATCTGTCCAGCACTAAACACAATGTGGTGGTCACAAAAGGAGAAAGTATGGCAGCTGTCCTCAAGGAGTTAAAATCTTATGCAGCACTATACTGTACTTGTACAAAACACATTTTTCATCCCCAAAGGATGTGAAATTTAAAATAGACCAGTCAGGTACAGACTTTCTGAGCATATGCCTATAACAACTATTACCATTTTAAAGTAATTTAATATTAAGTACTAAGTCCCAGATTAAAGCTAGAAAAACCACAAGTTGATTAAACTGCATTATTTTCAAAGTGGAGTTGTTGAATTTAGGCCACCCAGTTGGTGAAAGTATAAAAGCCTTTCCAGAGAGCTTTGGCCAATTGTTACTTCACTTCTAGGCAACATCTTATAAATAAATCAAGAGATGGCAGCCAAGCTGTTTATTCCAGAGTTAAAAAAAACTGGAGGCCAGGCACAGTAGCTCACACCTGTAATCCTAGCACTTTGGGAGGCTAAGGAGGGAGGATAGCTTGAGGTCAGGGGTTCCAGACCAGCCTGAGCAAGAGTGAGACCCCATCTCTACTAAAAATAGAAAAAAAAGTAGCTGGGCAATTAAAAATAGAAAAAATTAGCTGGGCATGGTGGTGTGCGCCTGTTGTCCCACCTACTCGGGAGGCTGAGGCAGTTGGATTGCTTGAGCCCAGGAGTTTGAGGTTGCTATGAGCTAGGCTGATGCCACGGCACTCTAGCCCAGGCAACACAGCAAGATTCTGTCTTGGGGAAAAAAAAAAAGAAAGAAAAACTGGAATCAAACTACATGTCTGGCATTTGTACAACGTTGTTCAGTCACCATTTAAATTATGTTTTGTTTTTTTTTTAATTTTTTAGAGACAGAGTCTTGCTCTGTTGCCCAGGCTGGAGTGCAGTGGCCCGATTATAGCTCACTGTAACCTGGAATTCCTAAACTCAAGAGATTTTTGTGGCTCAGCCTCCAGAGTAGCTAGGACTGCAAGCGTGCACCATTCTACATGGCTAATTTTATTATTATTATTATTTGTACAGACGGGGTCTCGTGTATTGCCCAGGCTGGTCTCAAGCTCCTGATCCTCCCGCCCTGGCCTCCCAAGGTGCTGGGAGACTAGAGCCACCACACCAGGCTAAATCGGGTTTTTAAAGACTAAAGGAAATGGAAAACTCTGGATCTTATATAGGAAAAAGATCAAGATACAAAAGTACATGTTTAGGTTTAAGGTAATGTTAAGAGCACGTCTAAAAGAAAAAAAATACTCAATTATTAACTATGGGACTCCCGAAGTGGTGGGATTACAGGTACTTTACTCTTTACGGTTATTGTTATTTCTGCCTCCCTACAATAAACTTATAAGGCATTATAAGTTTATTATAATGGCATTATAAGTTTATTACTCATATGATTCTTAGAAAAGGGAAAACATCCACACGCCCTGTAGTCAAGGCCCGGGAGGCCCGTCTCCCCGCGAGCAGGTGCGTGGCGGCCCTGGCCGCCTGCCCACAGCCACCTGTCCCCGCCCGAGGTCCACATCCGGGGCCCGCCGCAGGTGACCCGAGTAGGGGAGGGACAGCTGGTCGCGTCGCAGAGACTCCACCACCGGCCCGGGCTGGTCTGTTACCCCAAGTTCGTCCAGCCGGAGGAGGTGGGCACGCCCGGGCGTGAGGCCTTGGTTCTGTGGCCGCAGGCTCTCTGGACGAGGCCACTCCGCTGCCCGCCTGCCCCTGCCCCGGGCCACTTCCCTAGAGAGGCGCACAAAGCTGAAAAGTGAGGCTGCTCCCTCCAGCCGGCGTGAGCGAGCGCCTTCCCGCCGCCTCCTCCGCGCGGAGGGCCTAGCCCGGGCTCAGCCCGCGTCAACGGTCCCCAGGCGGGAAAGCACAGCCTCTCGGTCCCTCCTCATTATCCCCATCTCGGGCGTCGAGGACTGCCACCCCCGGCTAGCCCAACTCCACAACTGCGCTCCAAGCCCGCACCTCACCTTCCTGAGCCGCAACCACTGTCACCGTCGCGGCCGCGAGCAGGAGCCCGAACGCAAGGACCTGGGGGGGCGCCATGCTGCGCGCGCCGAGAAGAGGGGCGTGGGGCGGGCCGGGACTCGCGGGAGGGCGCGTGGAGCGAGTGCGGCGCGGGGAGCCCGCGGGCCGGCCTGGCGGCGCGAGGCCTGAGGCGCGCGAGTTGGCGTCGCGAGGACAGAGGCGCGGCGGTTCCCGGACCCGACTTAAGGTGCGAGCTCTCCGAAGAACTGCGCGCTCTGGATGCGCGGCAGGGCGGAGCACGGACCTGCCCGACCTGGCAGCCCCGCCTCTCGGCCACTTCTCGGGGCTGCTCACCTCTGCGGGCCCTAGCGCCGCGGTGAGTCACCGCCCGGGGGCGGGGGGCGGGGTAGGCTCCCCTCCCCTCCCCCCGCTCGGCCGTTGGGGCGCAGCCACCTCCCCAGGTGTGCGCCCGCGCTCGCCCCGCCCCGTGTCGCCCCGGTGCTTCCTCTCTGAGGCGGCCGCTGGTCCCCTTGGTGGCCGCGGAGATGTTTTAGTAGTACTCTACTGAGACTTTACTCGGAAGAGCCTTGAAGAATGGGGCCTGGGGAAAAGGGTGCGGGGACTGAAGAAGAACAGGGAAGCTAAAATGCAGCACAAAGAGAAGCGGAGAGCCGACCGAAGCACATTAACACAGACGACCTTTGAGCTTTACTTGGCAATCTAATTGTACTCTTTTGAAACTAGGGGGAAAAAAAGAAGAAAGAAGAAATCTCCCTGGCTCTCCGAGGATGACCAATTCTTGTTTCTTTATAATTACGATCAATAATTGTTTTCCCTTTTTTATAAGTATTTTTAGCACTTGAAGACGTAGGAAAAGGTGTTTCCATAGAGCCAAATGCTGGGAGCCGAGATAATTTTGGATTTGACTAATATTAGAGAACAATGTTGATGAGTCCTTGGAAAAGAAAATTCAGGGAAGTAAAACAACGGACAATAATTTATTTCAGTGCAAATGAATTCAAATCACAACACACTATTATTAGCCTTAACATGGTAATGACTTAAAGCTTTTAATAACGTTATGTGTTTTTAATGCTGTTTTTGTTATCTGTAATATTATAACCTATTTAAAAGAGGATTTTTATCTGCTTAAGAAATTATGAGTGTAAGAGTTCAAAAGAGGAAAGGTGAAAAGCAATTTTAAGACTCAACTAAATTTGATTAATTTTTACAAGTATGTCAAGTCAAAGAATATGATTATATTGAATAATAATTTAAGTGTGTTGTACTCTGCTGTTGAAGTGTAGGCAAGTTGATTAATGTAAATAGTCACATTGGTATAAGTATCTCTACAATTTGAATTTTACTTGGTGCATTAAGTAAGCTATTTAATTATTAGATTTTGACATCTTAAGGAAATCCTGCCAGTGTTTTAAACATATTAATAAAGTTGCTAGACCTAGTTTTGGAGCTTTGTGGTCTGTTGAACAATTTGTTTTAAGTGGAAAGAATAGTACCAACAAATCAGGAACAAGTTATCAACCAGATTTTTATTGTCTGCTGCATTTTGGAAGTTTTCAGGAATTTGGACACTGCCAGCCCCCAAACTATACATACTTTTCCCAAGAATAATCTAACTGGATGTTGTGGCTTTATTTGCAAAATGTTCCATTGCCAGGTCTAAATCTGTTACCTAATCAGGAGAACCACATCTTATAACTTGACAGCTGTTTATTGTTGGTTGCAATGAAGTGAGTTGAGTAAACATAATTATTAAATAGATGACAAAATGCCACACTAATCTCTGACTCATAGAATCTGAGTGTATATCCAAGGTATTGTTTATTTTTATAGCTCTTTAACACCTTCTCAATTTGTCATTCACTGCTCAAAATTACTCTCATTTTATGCTTTGTGAATCTTCTGTAGTTCTAGTGTCATATTTAAGAACATTTATTATTTTATAAGATTTCATACCCAAATATATTTCTAAAATCATTCCCAATTTTTATAGAGTCACTTTTTAATTTGTATAGTAATCAGTTTGACATATAGTATTTGGCTAAGAAAGAAAAATGACAAAATTTAAAACAATAGCTAAACTTTTTAACCAAACTCCTAAAGTCCATCAACTAAGAACCCAATTAAAAAGTCAACATCAAGGGCGCGGTGGCTCACGCCTGTACTGTAATACTAGCACTCTGGGAGCCCGAGGCGGGTGGATCGCTCAACGTCAGGAGTTCAAAACCAGCCTGATCAAGAGTGAGACCCCGTCTCTACTAAAAATAGAAATAAATTAATTGGCCAACTAAAAATATATAGAAAAAATTAGCCGCGCATGGTGGCGCACGCCTGTAGTCCCAGTTACTCGGGAGGCTGAGGCAGAAGGATTGCTTGAGTCCAGGAGTTTGAGGTTGCTGTGAGCTAGGCTGACGCCATGGCACTCACTCTAGCCTGGGCAACAGAGTGAGACTCTGTCTC